>STHC01001638.1:0-24241 GCA_016254315.1 Anopheles parensis
GCAAATCGACTCGTTTCACTTTTCTTTGCGCGGTGAAGATTTGTTACCATTTTCCTGCCCCTAACCCCAAAAAAATCCCATACAGATATAGTTCATTGTTTCGGTACAGTCTCTTTCTCTTTTATTTCACCCCCCCCAAAACAAAACAAAAAATGAACTACCCGGCGGCACTCTATGGCTTCGAAAAAATGTGGGTCACTCTTGTCCGGTGATGGTTTTGTGCTGTTTCAGCCATTTTGTATTTTTCGTTTGTTGGTTAATGGCTCTTAATCTAACGATGCCTTCGAACGAAGGGTAGTAAAGAGGTAGTAAAAGATAAAAAAAAAAACAAAAAAGTTCACTTTTACACAAAGTTCACCATTGTCACGATGGAAGGCAACGATCGTCACAATATTACTCCCGATCTTTTATCCCAAAAATCTTCCCGCGTTTGCGTTTTGATCATTATTAGCACAAAGAGTCGGAACACTGGCTGACTCATCGGGCCTTGACCGGGGGGATGATCGCGGATGGATTCCTTTACCTGTTCACACCCGACAAACGTGGCGTTTAACTCTCACTTTTGACCGGCGTTGGTCAAGCTCCCGGGACACCCTCGCGTATATTCAAACACCGTAACTAAGCGCGAATGGAAACGGACGGTAATAATGGTTCTCTTCGGGGTGATCGTCGTTGTGAATCATACCACCTGCAATTCGACACTGGCTGTATGTTTTCCACCGGGGGTGAAGGTGAACCCTAACTAATGTGTGCGTTATCTGCAGGGTTGGTTGCTTCGGAGGGCAATGGTAGAAAAAGGGAATTATGATTTAATTCTCTTTCTTCAATGTGATACCATGTATTTCTTCAATATTTGAAGTATTCAATATTTTCAATATTTTCATTCCCAACAATCTGAGTTTGGAAAATAGTAAATTTTCAACCAAAAACTTGAAATGACAGAACAAGTCAGAAACCATGCTGCAATACCATGCCATCATCTCCACAATTAACTCTAGAGTCTGGAGATTAAAGCACTTCAATAAGAGTAGATCTTCGTGTCCTTCTCCTATTTATAATAACAATCGTCTAGGTAATGTCTGACATAAGACAATTCTCCAAACAATTCTTCCAAACTTCAAGAGACAGATCAAGATATTGTTGAAGAATTGTAGAGACTTTGGATCTTAGAAATCTCTTTCGTCTCCCTCCAGCCCAAATAAGATTCAAAGAACGATCTTTGGTGAACTTGACCGAAAGCTGAACCACCATACTATGGGAAACCCTGCAAATGTGAACCATCGCACCGGACCATCTGTTATCCGTAGCACGTAAAACACAGTCCACCAATGTGTGGAGCACTGCATACGTGTGGTTCTTATCAGATTCAATTCAATTGCCTTGCACAACACAACACACTCCGATAACGATAGCAAACGAACGATCTCGCTGATACGCACGCCAAGCAAAATGTGCTTTGTCGTCTTTTGCGCCACAATAATGTTTGTCCGCGGTGTGGAATGAATGACCTGTTTAAAAAAAATGTATAAGAAGGAAACTTTGATCTGAAGAATTAATTAAAGATTCACATTTAAAACAACAAAGAATTCTTAAAAGAAGTTGATCTTCGTGATCTCGAATGATCATCAAATCAGGATTAAGAGGGAACAAGAGAAAATGCATTACTTTATTATCATTTAAATAGCTCCTTCCGAGACCTCGTTTTCCATTCAACTATGTATGTACCGATCGACGATGCACATGCTATTCCTTAGGAACTCAAGCCCGCTCATACTTCAAACATGTTACGCACGAATAGCGGATGATAGTTGGGCTATTATTTTACCACCCACACCCACTATTCTCCCGTGGCCGTCCAATCTGGCCAGCCCCGAAATGCTTCCCCCATTGCACTCTATCGGAAGCTAACGGAGCAATCGGCTTTCGGGGCCCGGGGCCCATATTTGGATGGTTTGTACCGAGCCAAAAAAATGAAACAAACGGAACAACACTCAATTGAGAATTTGAGTCTTGAGGAGAGGTATGGAGGCAAGATGAGGATGGAACACCGGATGTGGGTCACCCCCGTATAAAGAGGAAGCGGAACCATTGCAATCGGGTAATGAAAGAATCGTAATAAGGTTGTGCTGGAATTGCATTCACCATCATCATTCTAATTACTTACGTAAGCAAAGTCAATTATAACAACAAATAAGGAAAAATAACTTTTTTTTGCAAGATATTGTAAAACATACGCCAAGGAAAGTATCACATCCCAAAAGGCGCACTCCAAGGTCAGAAGGTGTATAAACTCTACTCGTACGAATGATTCTAACTGGCGAGAATGTGATACACCAAACAGCTGTTACTCGTAGGAAGTGCAACAGTAGTGGATTATATGCAAATTGAACATGATCATTGCTCGTATCCGTTCGCGGAGTTGTTCAGCTTCGTTATGGGAATCTTAAAATACACTGATCGCGCCAATGAAGGTAGCCGCACACTGTAAATGCTGCGTATATTTGGAATATTAAATTTTTTTTGTTCATTTTATGGTTAATGATAATTATTATTAACTACTTTTACTGTTTTCATTAAAGTGTATAAATACTATAAAATATAGCAATAATTTGAAGAAATTTGTTCTATTGTAGGAAAGCTACATGAAAAATTACCTACTGAAATTTAAAACAAAACAAAAATAGAAAAAAATATGAAAATTAAAAAAATTAAATACAAAAATTTAAAAGATAAAAGAAAAGTTGAAAAATTTATTTTATAAAATTTCTGCATTTTTCTCACATGCACACTGCATTCAAGCATATAAAAGAACCGAATAAATATGTGTGAAGAAAGTTATTATTATTGCAATCGCACTCAACACGACTTGCACGAAACAAAATCAAATAAACATCACTGCTTAGAACGTACCAAGGCGTAACAGCATGTGCGTAAAAATAGCAAAAAAAAACCCGGAAAATGTACCAATCTGAATCACTCTACCGCTCGACCATAAGGTGAGCAGAGCGCATAATGATCGTACAGTTAAGTTTTCGTAATGAACATTTGCAGACATCAGACAACCGGAAAAGTAAACAACGATCAACAACGGCTACGGTGCGATCGTACATTCTGTACCTTTGAACGCATCTTCCCGGTGCAATCATCCGTCCAAAAAATGGTGTAGAATGGAATGGCTGACGGGGAAAAAGGTGCATTTTTACTAGCCCTTTTTTTTTGGAACATTTGCGAAACACCCTGTCCCCAAAATCACAGCTTCCGAATTTTAAAGAGTGTGTAAATGTTCCACAAAACTACATACTTACACGTACGGAAATTGAACCCAGTTTCGCACACGTTTTTATTTATGTATTTCCTCCGGTGGGAAATTGTGTGTAGTGGAAAACACATCAACAACAACCTCCAAAAACTCCCCGAAAGTGAAGAAACTACCAAGGCTAAGGGAAGCAGTAGCGATCTTTATACTGTTGATCCATCATTTTGGCACAGTTTTCTCAGTTCGCTGAGAAAGCTTCGATCGATGGAGGGAAAACTACTCGCACCCCGAACATTCACACTGTTTTGTTTGCCTTTTGCTTGACGAATTTTAAATGCAACCGTCTGTACAGAATGTGAAAGAAGTCTCTTGTTCGTTGGTTGAAGGAAAAACATAAAAAGGGGTAAACATCTCCCTTTGGGTTTTGAAAACCTCACATAAACCTGCATGATCGGACACAGAGAAGCAATCAACATTACACACACACGCACACTTTCAATACACGCGTTTAGTTGCACGAGACACACAACTGAACCGAGCGAATCCTTATCAGTGCAACACGGTAAAATGGCGTTTTTTTTCGACCCCAGAAGAAGGTTCTGCGCACTTAACCTCAACTTACAAACCCGCACACTTTTGCTTCACTGATAAACACACAGTTTTAATGCGTTTTCTTCATACAATTTTATCACTTTTTGTTTTGTTATAGATTGCCATAAATGATTTTAGTTACATTCAATGTAACATTCCATTTCTTCAACTCTGTTTCGTTGCGATCATGATCGGTTGAAATTTTGGAACTTCACTACACTTCACACTCCGCCATCCGATGCCCGCACACTACTAATGCACACAATTGCCCCATTTTTAACCCTTCGAAACATCCAATACGTACCCCCTATCGTTTTGTAGCTTCAGTTTCAAGCGAAAGAAAGCACGCACCCTCACCGGACGGACGGTTTCATTTTGTTTACTGCGGGAGCGTACGAAAATGCCGTCCACACCGGACAATGGCTTGCGGATGACTTATACACGCGTTACAGTCTGTGGCGCTTCGGACCTGCCCTCTCGTACGCCTAGATCACCTGCGCAGTGCTCTGCTGTTGGTGAGATAACGAGAAGAGATAGAGGATAGAGCGCGGGAGCTAGTAAGAGCTGCTGTTGCTGCTGCTGGAAAGGGGAGATGATTTTGGAGGTTGATTCTCCACCACGAACACGGCTGACTACGCGTGCTTGCTTCTGGTCAGCTTTACCTTTATGAACGCATCCATTTGAAACTTGCCAGCATTGCCGGTACAGTGTTGATGAATGTGTAGGGGTTGTAAAATGGGATGTTGTTAGTTGATCACATCAGACGGCCATGCACACACTAAATGTAAGGCAAATTTTATGTTTTCCGGCAAACTTTGTATGTTGTTGTTGTCCTTTGTATGTTGAGGTAAACCAGCAGATTTTAAGGAAATATTTGTAAGGTTTCCCACTTAAGGCTGCCGGTTGGAAAGGGGTGAAAATTTTAAATACTTCCGCTTCACTAATTGCTTTAACTATTTCAATCGCTCAAAGACATGTTTTTTATACTTTGTTTGCAAATCTTTCTTATTTTGCAGAAGTTGTTAAATAGTTTTCAAAAAGGATAATATTTTACTAACTGGTTCACTAACAACATATGCTGTGTTCTACAATTTGTTTTTCCACAAGGGGTTAAGTTTGTTAAAACTATATAACGGTCCGAGCCACGCAACCATAACTTAACGTGTCACGTTTTAGTGACAAACATAAATCGTAAATTAAACTTTACATTCAGCATAAAGCAAGAACCACCACCCACGCACCGCTAACGCCGTGGGAAAAGTTTCTGTTTTACTTTCGCTTCTCATTTTTTTTGGGTAATCAAACCCTGGAACGAGTGATACAGATATTCAGGTAATATACTGCTGTTTCCCTATTGTACAGTTCTAAATATCACATTCATTAAATTAACAATACATGTATCTCATCTTCAAAAAAGTAACGATATTCTCAAAACACAATTTACAATAGCACAATTTAAGCACAGTGGTAATGTTGCACGTAATTTCGCATAAAGCATAATTTTTTGTTCAATCTTATCAAATTTAACACATTTAAGTCATGATAAAAACATTTTTAAATTTAACGTAAATTTTAAACAAATTTTTATAATATTCAATATTACGTGATGAGATGGTACACCCTGTGTGGAATGTTTTCGTTTGAAATGTAAACAGTGTTTGACATTTGGCCACGTACGTCATTTTTCCTTTAGGGGTTTTTTTTCTTCAAATTGTTTTCATCATAGTTCATAATAAAGGTTGCGAATTGTGTAAATCCCACCTTCAATATGGGAGACAAGGCAGGAAATCCATACGATATGGATGGTTCGTCCTTCGATGCGGATCGATACTTGCAGAAACTGCTTAAGGTACATTTCTTTTGTCGACTTCCATATGGTCTTGCTTACACGCTTGGCTTTGTTCCATATTCCCATCCAGGAATGTTCCCTCAAGCAAATTATGGACACGGAGGCAGGAATCGTTCGTCAAACGCAAACGCTTCACAGTGATATGCAAACGCTCGTGTACGAAAACTATAACAAATTCATCTCCGCTACCGATACCATCCGTAAGATGAAAACCGACTTTAAGTCGATGGAAACGGAGATGAATCTGCTGATGGCAAACATGAATTCGATCACTGAGTTTAGTGAACGAATTACGGACACACTGCAAGAAACGCGATCTCAGCTCACTCGCCTGTCTGGCAAGCATCAGCTGCTGAAAAAGCTACAGTTTCTGTCCTCGCTGCCAGCGAAGCTGAAAACGTTGATTGAGGAAGAGAACTATCAGCAAGCGGTGCAGGAGTATTCACACGCACAGAAAGTATTACAACAGTACGGGCAACAGCCTTCCTTTCAGGGCATTCAGGAGGATTGCATTAAGATACTGGACGAACTGAAGGATCGTTTGAAGGGCGAGTTCCGGCAAACGGGCAAATCGGCCCAATCGCTCACGGAAATTGGCGAGCTGTTGCTGCAGCTCGGTGAACGACCCTCGACCCTCGCCAAAGAAATGCTCGAATGCGCCTCAAAGAGACTACACGAACAGATCGTTGTGCTGCAGGATCAAACCGATCGCGATATGATCGAGTTTATTGATCTAGGCATCGAAGGCTTTCTCAAAGATCTGACGCTAGTGATCAGCTCGTACAACGATATGTTTCTTACGAAGCATCTCGAGCAGGAAGCGGACGACTTCGAGCAAGCAGCACGTGTCGATCTGAATGCATTCGTGAACTGCAACGTGGATGAGTATCTCGCATTGGTGCAGGATCGTGCCGAGCTGGAAATAGGCCACGGAGACTCACAGATCATTCTACGCGGACTAGATCGACTTCATCGGCGTATGACCGCGATGAGAACGCTATGCCGGTCGCTGGACATGAGCAAATCGGGCATCGACATTATCGTCAATGCGGCACAACAACTCTGCCAGACCCATATGCGCTCGCTAAAGGATCATTTTGCGGACAGCCTTAGCTCGGTACGGTTAGCATTGGTTTCCGCCAACACAACCACCCCGAGCGGATCCTCGACTTCGTCAGCAATCCAAGCGGGAGGTGTCGGTGGACAAAGTAGTGCGAGCGGTACGACAACTCCCGGCTCTGCCGGACTGCGGGAGCTAATCTCGAACCTTTACATCTCCACCATCGAGAAGGTGAAGGGACTTATGCAGGATTTACTCATCTTCCTGCAACCGGAGTGGTCATTTAATCTGAAAGGCGATCCAAAGGGCGTGCAGTGCATCGAAGGCATCCGCGAAAATCTACTCGTTGCATTCTTGCGCCACTTTTGCGCCACGGTCAATGGGTACGGTAATGTGAATTCGACCGCACCACCGACTCTACTGCTGGTACTCTCGAAAGTGTGCCTCGAGATGGATCGGGCCGGTGTACATTCACTTACCTCACTGGTGGACGAGCTTTACAATCTAGATGCCGAGCGCAGCGGATCGCTTGTCCACGAATCGGAGCTCTGCACGGAAATGCGTGATTCCGCCCAGCTGCTGCTTGACTCGTACGTTCGTCTACAAGGCCTACATCTGTCCCAGATGCTGCGCAAAAGTGTCGAAACACGGGACTGGCTTAACTGCCTCGAACCACGCTCCGTTCGCGCTGTGATGAAGCGCGTCGTGGAGGAAATATCGGCCATCGAACTGGTGCTTGGCGAGCTGTACGACAGCAGTGTGGCACCGCACGGTGGCTCGCGTACCACCGCCAGCAGTGATTCCAGCCGAAAGACACACTTCAGTATTGCCGCCTCGAAGCAGTCCCAGTTCCGTTCGACCTGGTCAACGTACACACCGCAAGCACAGCTGGACAGTAGTTTCGTGTCCAACATGCATCGATTGTTCTCGGAAAAGATCGAAATCTTCGCACCGGTCCAATTCTCCAAGGTATCCATCATTACCGGCATCATTAAAATCTGTCTCAAGACGCTGCTCGAGTGCGTACGGTTGCGTACATTTAGTCGCTACGGTCTCCAGCAGATACAGGTAGATGCGCACTATCTGCAGATGAACCTGTGGCGATTTGTCAGTGATGAAAAGTTAGTAACGTGTAGCAAAGAACATGATTACTGGGAGGCATAATGAGCATAATTACCTTCTTTTTTCTTCCATTTCAGCTTAATACATGTGCTGCTTGATGAAATCCTTGGTTCGGCAGTGGTTCGATGCCTCGAGCCCATTCTAATGGAGCCCAATGCGGTGGAAATTATCTGTGAGCGAAACTAATCAACGACTCCGCGCGTGTGGAGAGAAGCTTTATTGTAACCAATTCATTCCAGCTTACTCGTCAATGTTTTTTTGTTTTATGGCTGTATGCGCGTAAAATAAAGAAATAATTTAGGAATTATTTAAAAGAATTGTTGGATAAATCTGTCCACTTATCAACCTCTCATTCCAATGTACTTGGAAATGAGAAATCACACAAATTGGAAAAAAACGAATGAACTTACCTTAAGACCTTGGCTCTATGGTGTCGATGGAGACTTTGAACTAATCCGGATGCTGGCTAAACATAGCTATACTCTACATAGCTTTGGGCGCATATCTCAAGTGTATGATCGGCGTCAAGTTGTTTATCTGCGGTGTGGTTTCCCAGTACATCTGTGATCTTGTGTGTAACTCAGGAATTGCCGATTCTTTTCGGATATTAACAAATCTATTACAAACAAACCCGACAACAAGCTGTAACATATTCATTTTGCTGGATTTTCTTATTCCACATTTTCTTATTCGCTTTATATAATACAAATGTATGTACAGTACAATCACATTAATCTTTAATTTGTTGTTTAATTTGTTGTTTTACGCTTGCTTCTCCCATTTTCTCCCCGTTGTATTCCAACGCCGTATTCTACCGATCTTTATTACCGAGTTTAGCTTTCTTTTTTCTTGCTTTCCAGTTTTTGTATTTTACACTGTTGCGTCCTCGGTTCGGTTCACCTTTCTATAACAGCCCTTCCTACTCACGGGTGGCGCTTTTCTTCTGCCCCCCTCCGGTTCATGCTATGTATATATCGACAAAAAGCCTTCTCCGCTGTGTAGTAGCGTAGTTTTGTTGTATTCTAGCTTGTACTACTACCTTCCAACATTCTTATCCACTCATTCATATGGTGCGTGGTGCAAACTGGTTGCTTTAACAAATCCTTTTTAAAAAAAACACACACACGCGCGGGGCTGGATCGTTTTGTAATTCACAACTCTTCTTTCAAACTTTTCCGCATGTGTTCTTCTTATGTTGCTGTATGGGCTGATGTGTGGCTGTGTGTATGTCGTCTGTGTGGTTTGAGTATAATCATATTTACGATTTTTATGCATTTGTTACTACACTACACTATCCACATATTTGTCAACTTCCTCTTACCCATTTTAACTGTATAGTATTTGTTGTGTGAGTTTGCTTTATGTGTTTTTATAGTATGTGTTTTCCTTTTCTCTTTCTTCTTATCCCAGCATATCCTTTCCTTGCATTTGCATTGCGATGTGTTTGTCAATGTTCCGTGACGGGGGGAGGAGGAGAATTTTTGTATTTTGGTTACCGCCATTTGGCGGTCTCATTTGGCGCATCCGGAAGGAATTGGTTTACGTTACGTTTTGATTACTTATGTTCACTCTATCAGTGCCGTATGTTCTTCGCTGCATTTCTGGCTCAGCATTTGCTCGGCATTAGTTTGTATTATTTGTTGTTCAAAACTGTTTTTTTTTCTTTTGTTTATTCTTCTGTCTCACTTATCACAACAATCATTCGATAGCCGTATCCCGATAGCTGGATGCATGCAGGAGTTTAAAGGACAAAACAAAAAGACTATGAATCTTCACGTCACGTTTAAATAAATTGAACGTGCCCTTTACAGGAATCGAAAAATAAAGAACTATTCAAAAAATGGTCTTTTTTCTGTGATCTAAAACAAATCACAATCCTACAAAAGTACGCACTCACAAAATAAGAAAAAAAATGTACCAAACTTTTCCATTCTTTGCACTTCATATTCTTCCACAATATTTCGGGAGAGTATTTCAAAGCAGAGCAAGACATAAATGTCGGCAATAATGTTTCCGGTTGAAACAGGAAACAGCACACAAGAAAGAAGTGTTCCATTACCATTATAAATAGCTTTCCCCCAATGCCTCACATATCCAGAAGAATGATACATTCCGAAAGATTTCGAAATGAGCATATTTATAGGAGACTATTTGTGCAAACTATGCGCATTTAACAATAAAAATTCGACAGATGTTTTTACGTTCGACAATATGTGTTTTTTTTTCGTAGAGTTCGAGTGCAAATGTGTATGGTGTGAGTATCTGTGATTAAGAGCTTGGTAGGATCCTTCCCTTATCATTCTCCTTACCCAAAACTGTTTCTCCCTTACCCTCAAAAACCCGCGCTAACCGTTAGATCTTTTCCGCCCCATGTGCATCACAATCAATTGCAATTTGTTTGTCTGTTGTGTGAGTGTCTTACAAATATATAAAGACCGAAAAGTACAAGCGAAAAAAAAACTAACCAATTTCAATTACTTCTACAATTCAGTGTGTTTGCAACCAATTGATAAAAGCAAAGAATCATCCTACGCTGACGAATCTTATAAGCGCAGGAAGACCAAAAGAAAACAAGACAGGACAAATAGTAATCTTACAGTATGCTCACATCACAGTGGCACACCCAATAAACACATTTAATACCCTCATGAGTGTGAGCCTTGGAATAGAGTCTTGTGCTACCGAAAATGATACTAACAAAAATCTCGCTGTAATTTTGTGTTTTGTTGCATGTAAGCTGGTTTTTTAGTGTAGATTTTATATATGTAAAAAATATGTTTGTCGTTTTTTCATACTTCGTAACATAATTCTTGGCGGTAGATGCCTAGCGCTAACTATATACGTTTTACACTAGAAATATGTGTTTAGCTTTTTCATAAATGTCCTGCTTTCTTGTACTGTTCTGCGCACACCGTCGTCATCGCCATCCTCCGACGCTTTTCTTCAACGCAAACCCCATTAAACTTAGCGTTAATGCAACTTATATTACGAGTAATGTGTACGTGTCTATCTGTCTGTGGAGGTGTGTTTATGTTGTACCATTCCGCAAAATCCGTCCTACGGCGTATGCGACACAAGTATGATAAGCGGCAAAAACTTACAAACGAACTGAGAACCAACAAATGCGCTTTTATAGAGGTATTTGACAAACAGGAAAATTAACACAATTTTTCCCACAATCTCTCACTCTCCCTTTTCATCCCACGTACCACCTTTCGGTGTTTGCTCCCTTTCGCACACTACTATAAAATAGATTATCCACTAAATCCGATATATGCACTTTGCTCTAAACACTAAACATTGGACGCATATACGATGGGCACCCTCGCTGTGCAAAACGCGCTTCCATTTTTGTTTGTTTGTTTGTTTTCTTTTTCTGTATCTGTGTGCAACTTGCTCGACATATTTTATGCATCCGAAAATTTTGTTTTTGTAGTGTTGTTTTGTTTTCCGGTTTCTTTTGTTTTCAATCATTCTTCTTCTTGCTGTGTCGGACATTATTCATTTTTTTCCAAACATTTCTAACTATTGTGCCTTTGTTCATATATTATTCTCATCGATCGATCCGTAAGAAACGTTCCTATAGACTTTGGTTTTGCGTACACACAGGTTGCGCATTCACACCTTATGCATTTGTCAGCCACCGAACTCGAAATGGAGCGCGTGCGCGCGCGCGTTCCACCACATTCTCGTACCATCCATTTTCACAACATTTGCCTTTCCATTCCGGATCACTGAGAGGTGTTCTTTGTCCACTGGCGTTTCGCTTCACTCACTCGCTTTTAGTAGCTGTAGTTTTGCTTTCCTTTCGTTATCGCTTCATCACATGCATTTTATTTGTTTTGTATCTGTCCTGCCTATAAGATCACCACGTTTGCTTTTACTTTTTGTTATTGTTATTCTGGTTTATTACTGCTGTATCTACGTTTAGTTTAATTATTATTATTATTATTATTATTATTATTATTACTTCGTTACCATAGTATGTTTAATATTAATGTTATTAATAGTAAATTTGTACATGTTTCACATGCTACGCTTTCACATTGACCAATTGGATTTTGTTTTTAGTTATATTTTTATCTCTCTCTCTATCTCTTTCGCTTTCTTGTTCTTTCTTGCCTTTTTAAACTATTACCTTTCCTGTTTCTTTGTTTGCAAAACATACCTCGTTTGCTCTTCTGTTTTCTGTGCGCCATTAGCTTTGCACACATTTGCACTGCCCGTGTGAACTTTAAAAACATTGCCATTCTTTTAGTGACTTTTTTTTTGTTTGTTTGGAGTTGGGAAAGGGGATGGTTTGGCTTGTTGGGTTAGTTTTGTTTATTTGCGTTGCGCCTGCTAATATATTCTTTGCATTCGCGTTCACTACCCTACGCAAGAGACGATTGACACGCGGTGTAAGCACAAAAGATAGTGCCATTACAAGGAAGTAAAAGTGCGGCATAAGCTAACTAGTAGAGTATGCTACATTAACTATGCTGCCATTGTGCCTAATCATCGTATCATATTGTTGTCCTTGGTGTGCAATTATGATCGTGTCGTACATAGCACACCACGTTAAAAAACGAATTGTTCCTACTACGAATGTCGCTTTTGGGTTAGGGTTTTTCCCTTCCTAATGCTTTGCCAATAGAAAATGAATGTCTTACAGTTCGTGTTTATAGCTGCTGATCCGTGTATAGTTTTTGTACGTTTAGCATTGTTGCATTCACTTAAAATATCACGGATAAGCCTACCAGAGAAAAAACACACTAGTGACACAATGACACACACAGGAACAGGCATTTGCAATTCGTATTGGTTTTTAGCGCTTAATTGATTGCATGTTGTTATTTGTTTTGTTTTGTTTTGTTGTTTTAATATATATATATATTTATAGCTAATACGCGGTGTTTTGTATGGTGGTGGCTACGTGCTGGTGCTCGATGATGGAAGTGGGATGATTGGTTTCCATTTCTAACGACTAGACGAACATGCACAGTTTATCTCGTATATTGTATAACCACCGCGATCTAAGAGAAGAATTGTTACGTTGGACTATTCCTGCACGAGTTTGTATATCGTTTGTTTATCACTGAACGCGACACTTCTAACATCAATCAACTGTGACGCGATATTTGTTTTGTTTGTTTGCTTCAATAACGCCTAGTGCATTTAGGAGTTACTTTGTGTTTGTTTTCTTTTCTTCCATTTGCGGGTTGTTCTTTGTACCTTTTGAACAAGCTGAGACAGAGACACGGCGCGCTTTTGGAGCTCTAAAGCTCGAACAAACATAAACTAGGCGTGTTTGCTTGCTATACTACTGCTGTATATGCGGTGTATTGTTAGAGGGTGAATCGCTAAAGTTATCGTTATATGTTTGCTCTATTTGCTGAATTTGTATCATTAGCGCTGTGTACGTTCAACTTCTATCATTCACACGACCTACCTTCCCCCACAGCAGGATTAATTATGTGTTTCGTTTGTTTGTTATTTTTGTTTTGTTTTCATTTGTTCAGTTTTCACATTTGTATGCTTTAATTATTCCAATTTGTTTTCAACCTACACAACACACATGCACAACAATGTTTGTAATGAATATATATATGTAAGTTTGGGTTTTGTTTTGTGTGTTTTGTTTGCCATTGATTCACATTTCTTCCAATGAAGCGTAGTATGTAGTATGTAATCGCACAACATTCTAACAGAAAATTTAAAAATTATTGTAGTATCTGCTACAGAACAGAACAGTAGTATACGCTACAACAGAAGGGTGTAATGCGTGGTAAGAATGTACTATTCTTCACATACGTGTATCTGCTGCTAGTTACGAAGAATTCGCACGTTTCAAATTACAAGTCGATTATATTTTAGACGAATGTTTGCGTATGTTTACTTCATCGCTTTTGGGTGAAGGAAGAAAGGGTTTACAATAAATTTGTTTGATTTTGATTTTCGTACGATACAACAACATTCCATTGTACCTAGTTACACTAGGTACATATGTATATCTCGGCTGTTGCATTAGTTAAAGTGTAAACACAAATATTATTTTTTGTTCTCCGATAGCTTGCAGCATGCCACTAGCATTTGTTTGTGTGTGTTTTTACTTTGTTGTTGTTGGTCTGTCTGTTGGATTTTTTTTTGTTTTTGTAGCACAAAATTGTTTTTCTTGTGTCTCCAGCGCACAGTTTTAGGTATTCGTGTACCGTCTATATATCTATCTATACATACACGCAGCATGTACAGCACGGCATATGTGCATCTATGAATACACACATATTTCTATATATAATTTACTTCAATTTCTTCAAAAAGAACGGCCAGGACTTGTATATATAATATATATCTATGTATATATATATATGTATATATCTATCCTTAATGAACGCTTACATTATAGTTTAACACAGTTACGCAATATTTGTTTGATTCCTAAACATTCAGACAAAACTTTAAAACAACCATTCATTCTTTTGTCTCAGACATACCGCTCCATCATATCTTATCCATCATACAACACTTCCTCACACTCATCCGCTCATTCGCGCGCACATTCAAACACTTTACAAATAATCCACAGATTTTTATGTTCTTCCAGAGACTCGGTTCTCGTCGAGAGCACCACCCGCACAAGGAAAGGTTGTGCGTGCAGCCAGTGTAAATCATTTGGCCGCGTTGTTTAAACCGTACATGCTTTCACTTTTTTCACCTCCTAACTCTCCCTCTCTCTCTCTCTCTTTCAGCCTTCTCGCTAAATGTTTTGCAGATCTTTCGAAGGGTTTTTTGAATGGGATCCGCGCACATTACACGCTAATGCAGAAACGGAACAAACTAAACACAACCCACCATTCACATCGTCTGCTTGCATCGCTAAAACTTTTGTACAAACGAGCAAAATCCACAAAGGAAAACATAAAACTCTGTACCATTCTCGCGTGCCATCATCCCCTAGCGCACTTACTATCCGAGAGCGAGATGATCATACTAAAATTAGGATAATGTAATGATCTTACAAATTACCATATACAAACGAACGAGCACGTAATCTGCAACCATTACGTCGATGTATTAGAAGCCGTGTTTCACAAAATATTCCGTGTTTGGGTTTTGTTTTGTGTTTTTTTCCCTTTGCTTATGGAAATAGTAAGAATCTGCACAACGAGATCTGTTGCGCATAACTCATGCTACACACATAGAACATATTCCAAAAACGGCTCTTCCTTGCTGCCTTACTATTACATTCTATTATACGGCTGGCTCGTTTTATCACCCCAACGCTTTTCTTCACTACAACACTGATCTTGCGTTCTATCTTAGCATCTACCGGTTTTTCTCTTCACGTCGCGTCTTTTTTATCACCCGTGTGTCTATCGGACCATATGTAGTTTACTGGTTTCGGTTTTCTGCGTTGTTATGTTGCCGTTACGCTCACTTTCATTTTCCATTCCTTCCTACCTGATCCGATCATCTAACTCATGGAGTTTATATTATACGATGGACATAGAAGGCCAACACACTCCTTACGAAACTTTATTCCCTTCCGTTCGCTTTGCTTCATATGACAAAAGAAGTGATAGCTAGTTTTCCAGCTAACAATAATTCATTGTCGGTGCAAAATTATTCCGGTACGTATTATACGCGGACGTATAAATGATACGTAACATAAAATTAAATTAATACCCTCCAGCGATAAACAGAGCTTACACAACACTTATGCGCCAATGCGTATCCTTTTTAAGGACAGTGGCGATTCTGATTCAATTCTAATCAAATAAGAGTAACATTTTTTTCGGTACTCATTTTTGCTTCATTAACAAACTATTAACGCAACCCATCATAAAGATAAAACTCAAATGCACGACATCCGCGTTCATGATGTGCGAACGTTATGATCAATGACCAAGGATGATCGAATGCGTTCGAACGTTTTTCCAAACACATATACAATATGTTTAAAAATAGTGTCTCTTTCAGACCCTCAAAAAGAATTTAGCATAGTATTAAAATGGTTTAACATTGATTTGATACGAATGCGAACTTATAACCTGATAACATCCCTATCAGAGAGAAAAGAGAATGAAAATTGCTTCATGTAATGTTCCCCACCATGTTTTTTCAACCTATTTTTGCAATTAAGTTATAATTGCATTGAAGTTACTAAAAATATTGCACAAACAAATGAATTTCTTTTCTCGAAGCCTACCTTCCCATTTCAATCTTTTGTTATCTTACCAAAAAAAAAACTTAGTGAACTACAATTTAAAACAAATAATTTCCATTAAGAAATTATTTTCTATTTACTACAACAAACTGAATGTTAAAAGTTCAGCATAAGAAGATACTGTGTTTTTCAACTCTATTGAACAGCGATTAAAAAATTTGTGTTGAGTAAGTCTGGAGGAGATCAAGAATAAGGGATAGGCAAAGCGTACTTCATCCAACTTCCCAGAATATTTGTATCGCATGCAAGTTTCCCGCATAGCGTCAACTGATTTGTTGACTAACAACTTTACCAAAACTTTACCTAAATCACTTATACACATAG
Organism: Anopheles parensis; assembly: GCA_016254315.1. Lineage (NCBI taxonomy): Eukaryota > Metazoa > Arthropoda > Insecta > Diptera > Culicidae > Anopheles > Anopheles parensis. Next base: position 16,409 of record STHC01001638.1, read on the forward strand.
TGCCGGTATAGTTTTAGATGAAAAAAAATGTTTGTTAAACTTCGAACAAAGCGTACGATTTGCAAGTGATGGGGTGCTGCTAATAGTGTTGTTGTATGATATACATAAAAATGAACTTTACGCACTCTAATCTCAAACCTACTACTTCACTATCGAAACGAATAGCGCACGTGTGTATACGTATTTGTGAAAGATTTAAAGGAAATAATCATAATAGCTACACCAAAAGCATTATTCAACAATTTGTAGCCTTTCTGCTTGGATCACATTACTTATCGAAACAAACGAGTTAAAAAATGAGGCATTAAAATGTACCCGACTGACATCGAGAAGAAACCTAGTTGCGCTTTCTTGTTAGCAAACGCATTTGCTCTGTTTACATACGTTTTAATTACTGAACAATACCCGACAACAAATCGATATGAACGAGCTTGAAAAAGACCTTCGTATGTAAGAGTTTGCCACACGCGCACCTTCGACCGATGACAGAGAGTTGGTGTTTCGATGTAGATCGTCACACGTAGAACGTCAAACGTGCGCTTCTATGGTGTGTCTTGGCTGTGCTTTAAGCGGCAAATGAAGTCATTCCGGGCCAAACTGGTCCTCCACTGCTACTACTGCTACTACCAGGTGGCGGTGGTGCTTGTTGCCGGGAGGAGGATGATGAGGAACCTCCACTAGTTTGCCCGCTTCCACCGCTACCGCTGCCACCACTTCCGCCGCTTCCAGTTCCACTGCCACTCGGTAGGATTGGTGCAAATGCCGGATACTTCAGCGTGGTCTGCAACAGATCGTTATGCTCCTCGAGCGAGTTGGTCGCGTAATGTACCACGAGTGATTTGAGCGAATCGTATATAAAGTACGGTTCCGCAAATCCGTACCCTCGCTCCGTCTGATGAATGATGCAGTGATTCACCCGACCGTCACACGCAATCGACAGCGCATAGTTTGCGATACCGGCATTGCGCGCCCGTATCAGGAACGTACCGGTTGGTTTGTTGGCCAGCTTTTTCTCCGCATCCTGCCGGGTGTAGCGTTCCCGCAACCAGGTCGTTTCGTCCAGGTGAGGCAAATCCTGGGTCGAGTCCGGATTCGTCGCCGAAAGGAAACCGTCCTTGAGAATCTGCTTGATTTGCGCATCCGTAATGGACTGGCGTTTGAGCGCCTCCAGATACTGATCCTTCTGCTTGCTGAGGTTCAAAACTTCCGGCTTCAGCTTCATCGATTCGCGCTGCAACTCACGCATACGCTCCCGTTCCCGCTCCATGTCTTCGTCCAGATTTTTTTTGCACTTGCGCAGCTCTTCCAAACGGTTTTCGATCAACGTACGGTTCTGTGCCAGGCTGCGCTTTTCGTGCGGCTGCGCTTCCTTCTCGTAACGGGCCTGCGTTAGCAGCTGATCGTTGAACAGTTTGTCCGCCTCGATGAACGCTTCCTGAGCCTGCCGGCGTAGTTCGAGATGGGACTGAGCCTGGTTGAAAGCTTCCAGCGTTGATTCACGCATGTTCTGCAGATCCGTTAGCTTCTGTACCGTTTCGTAGAAATTTTGCGCTAGCTGATGAATATCGCCAGCCGTCGGGTAGAGACTTTCGTCCTCAAACCGCGATATCGGATACAGCAAGCTAATGTCGAGTATGGTGTTATACTCCTTCAACGTGGTCGTGCGGAACTCATTGATCATGCCGACCAAACTTTCGAACGTGCACTCCTGCGTGAAACCATACTTGCCATTTTTGTGATAAATCTTTATCGGACGATCCGTACCATCCTTCTTCAGCACGAGCGTGTATTCGCCCGCATCGTTAATGGCGTCGCGCACCAGAAACGAACCATCCTGTGCATCCATCATCTTTTCCTTGGCAATATCGCGGGAAATCTTACCCCAGTACCATTCGGCATCGCGCAACTCCTGCGGTGTATCCGAATCGGTCACCAGCGGAGCACCACCGGTAATCAGCGTTGAACCACCACCAGCACCGGAACCCGACTGTTGCGGCGCGCTCCGTCCCAAAGATGTGGTGCTGTACTCACTTTCAATTAACGGTGCCGCAACTGATCCTCCTTCCGGTGATGCTATGATGGATTTTTTCGTCGATCCAGTTCCAACGGTACCACCCGTGCGGGATGTCTTTCTCGGTGGAACGGCCGGTATGGAAAGAAACTCAGGCAACGCCTCATTCCAGTCCAGTTTGTACATAAGAATTTCCAATACCCGCAAATGGTTCTTTATGTTACCCACGAAGTGCCTGTTATAGGGAATTAAAATAATGATTAATACGCCAAACGTTGCAAAACAAATTACCATAAAGCATTGCTTCACTTACACAATCCTCTCCCACGCTGGGCGCATCAAAATATGGCACCAATTTTGCAACAGCATCGTTGGCTGTTGCTTGTTACCGCGCATAAACTGCAACCGACAGATTCGGATCAGATGCCGCATGAAGTAGTGCAACGTCTTGTTGTGATGTGGTGCCATGTCTTGTATAATTGCCTTCATACGCTCCACAGCCTGCTGGTCATCGAGCTCTGTAGAAAACCGAAACAACAACAAACACGATTATTAAAATCAGTAAATTCGCGGTTAACGATAGTTTATCACATACTCGAGGCATCGATAAACGACTGGTACAATGTAACCGGTATGAGCGGATCGGGCAGCTCGTGGAAAAACTTCTTCAGCACCGTCGCAACGCACTCCGGCGTGTAGCCGTTCAGATCGATGTTGAGCAGATTCTCGTTGAGTGCGTCGCGCAGCTTGTTCACCTCGTCGTACCGAACCGGTGTGGTACGGTAAACAACGTACAGGTCGAGCCCTTTATCCATCACGGCCTTCTTTTCCAGGCTGACACAGAGATCTCCCACAATTTGAGGAGCTGGCTGTTGTTGGACGTCAAACAGCAAGCAGAGACTCTTGCCAAAGATGTGCTGGTGCTCCTGTCGGAATGCTCCACCGAGCATATACCCACCGTACGTGGTAGCTAGCTGTTGTGCCTGCTGCTGCTGTCCGCCACGCTCAGGAGCAGTGCATGGTTTCAGACCCATCACCGAGCATTGCCGGTGTACGACCAAACGGCACTTTGTGCAGAACAGTCCCTGATGGACCAGTCCTAACAGATAGTTCTTGCACATATCACATTTTTGCTGTTTCGAAAATGAACCGTTCGTCAGCTTATGCCCGTTGAATTGTTGATCGGAACCGGCCGAAAGGTTTACTGTACTGTGTGCCGAAGCTGGCAATGTCGGCAGGTCTGCCGTTGCAGTCATGTCTGCACTCGTCAGAAGTTGTCTGATCGTCGTCAGGATAGTATTCTGATGGAAATCATTCTTAATACCCATTTGCTGAAAAAGACATATACGTAGAACAGGTCGAAATTTGTATTATATACTATGAAGTTAATACTTTTCATGGATCATAATTAACCATAACTGTCACCACTTACTTCAAGCTTATCACGATCCAAATTCGGTAAATCACAGCCTTTTATAGCTTTCGTTTTGAATACCTCCACATGGTCATACATGTTAACAGCAGTCATCCATTCCAGCACATTTTCCGTTGTCCATTCGTTAATTGACTGAAAGATTGAAGTTGCGATCGCATTGAAATCCTCGATTCCCGTCAGATTGTATATCTCATGGTGCAATTGCTTACCTTTTCCGTTCTGAAAGTACTCGGTATGTTCTGGTACATTTCCGAATTTCTTTGGCACGGCCTATACAAAGCCATCGGTAGACAATTGACGTGGAAACACGCGGAACAGTCTGTTGGGCAACAGCAGAAGAAAAGGAAAAGATTACACACGTGTACCGCAAAGCCAATACTACTTGCAATACTTACTTCTACACTGTCCACCTTGCCTTCCAAGCCCCCAGATGTAGTCCTGGCCTGAGTATTCGATGACGTCAGATGACACAGGGATTCGGCACGAAACAGCAAAAACCGACAGCCAGGGAGGAAAAGGAAATCGATGTTCATACACGAAGAAGGATGCCGCGAAAGTTTTGAAAGTATTGGAAACGGGATGATGATAATGAAGAAAGAACGAGGATTGGTATTGGGGATAAAGATAAAGACAAGGAAAACAGTAGGAGATAAAGAGAACGAGAGAAAGGAAGAGAATAAAGAAAAGGAAAACAAACAAACAAACAAACAATAGAGTTAGTTCAATCTTGTTTTCTCCTCTTTTATCGCCTCCATCTTTCACTAACGCACTAAACACGCCAAACCACCGTACGTACAAAAGATTTGATCAAAAGTTTTATGACAAATAGTCAACCAAACATGGCTTAAAGTTAACTTGTTTCCGAATTGAAGAGTTAGCAAACAATGCAAAGAAAGCAAGTAATGCATTTGCAATTTAATATTTTCTCAAAGTATCTCAGAGTTCGTCAATTGCATCCACATTCAACCCAGAGTGTTACTACCAAACAGACAGTAGGACAACCGGTGCCAGTCAGTAAGTCTACATGCGCTCTACACTTCTCTCTCATCCATTCTTTCATTCATTAGTTAGACAACTCTTGGCTACAAGATGTTTGTTGTTTCGTTGGTTGGTTTAGTTTGATAAAATTTTGGTTGATCTTCGTTATACTTACAAAACAAACATATAATGGGTGTTACAAAGTAAACAAACTCGGTCGCGTGTACTCTGCTGTTACCGGTTCTACTAGCCATTTCATCTTTTAGTGCTACGACACGGTCACCAGTTAGGAGTAAGTAATGTTTTAATGTGTTTTAATGAAAATAAATTCGTACACGTAAGTGGAAAAAAGGGAAGTGATGAACATCAAAACATAAAAACAAACAACAAAAACAAACAAGAGAAAAAAAAACATAACAAAATGAATTACAGGAAAGCGGCAATAAGGTAATGTGGGTGTTTTGTTTAGAGAAAAGAGAAAAAGAAAGAGAAAGAGATAGAAAAAGAGAGAAAGAGAGAGAGATAAAAAGAGAAAAAGTATAAATCATCTTTGTATCGAGAAGACGGCTCGAGTTGGGATAAATTTAATTTTTACATATTCTTATTCACACGCTCACACTTTAAGGAAAAGAACAAAATTACTTCACAAAAGCAATTGGCAATCATATTTGGTAGATTGACATAGAAAAGCAACATTGTGGTGAATGTTTCCGTTTCCAATTTTTTGCCACGTTTAAATTTAACCCAATAGCATCAATCAGGATTGGAATCCTTCCTTTTGGTATGAATGTTTGCCAAAAAAAATGAATCTAATAGTTCTATTTCACATTAAAGCTTTTTCTAACAACCATCTGCTTTCATCGTTCAAATCAATTCAAGACCCTCACGTCTAACGCACCCACTTAATCGCGGCAAATTATGATGATAAATCGTACATTGCATTATGCAAAACGTCTATATACCACATCCAAAATTACTCGTTTCAATACCTTGGCACATTATCACTACGATGCTAAATTGTTAATTAAAGGTCAATGCACGTTGTGCGACTCTAGTGAATACGAATAATATATGCATTCTATTTTCGGAATCGAACGATGCTGCTTATATAAAATTTAACAATCTAATAGCTGCATTTAGTACACAATGTAACACTCAATTACACCGCCATCACTTTTAAAACACTCACTACAATAAAGGCTTTCTCTCTTTCTCTCTCTTTCAGCAATGAAGAGGGATAATTACGAAGGTGGTGCAGTTCTGTTTGGGAAGTAGTAGCATTGCATAGGGTTAAACAAAACTTTCATTCTTGTTACAAACAAAATTTTTAAAAAACATCATAATACGCGCTGTCGATTTTAAACGTAGTGGACATTTAAATTAGTGGACAATGAAACAGATATCTTTGAGGAATTTAGAAAAAAAAGTATCGAACTGAAAGATATTCAAACGTTATAACGTTATGCAAGTATAATGAAAAAAAATACAGTTTTTGTAAAAAAATTCCTCAAAGTTCACCAACTTTCGCGAAACAACAAAAATAATAGTATGTAACCAGAATCGAATGCGCACAACCACAACACATTGTTTAACTGATCTGTGCATCTACTCCACTAGCGACCTTTCTTGACAGTTGAAAGGTGTGCATTTCTCCTATGGAAAAGCGGAAACTATAAAATAACCAATATCCACACATGCTGCTATCTGAGAAAACACAACAGCAATATTTAAAAAAAAATCCTCACAAAAAAGCATTTTTAATTGCCAACATATTAGTTAAGCAAGGGGAAAAATATGTTAGACAAACATAACGTTTTTTAAAACCTCGTTGAAATACAGAACAGCCTTTTCGGATCGAAAACAAACTCGCAGTTCCGGTGCTGGATAGATAAAACTAAAAAATGTACGTTAAATTTGCCTACTAAACATCGTATTACTTATCGCGCGATAAAACGTGAGTAATTTCTTAAGAGTAACGCTGCGCAACAGTTAACGTAACGATGGTGATGATGTTTGTGCTGGAGAGTGTTAGATGAAGTTATGATCATGATGGTGATAATGATAATATTTAAATGCACCCTTGTAACGTGTGAATTGTGCATATAGTGTCGGTTGTTTTTAACTAATTTTAAAACACAGCATCAATTTAAAAAATACTATTTCTATGTTAGATATAACTTTAGTTCTTCGATTGAACCAACAAAAAAAATCCCCACCCTACAATAGACCTTAATTCGATATTGTGACATTGTTTTAGGTTGTGTTTCTTTTTTTTACACGAAACAAAACATACCCACTAAAATTGCGAAGTAACACTTTTCAATATAAGCAGAACATACAATAAGCTATCCATTTTTCCGATCTCATTCTAGCGTTGCGGGCGTACGACAAAAATTCCAACCTCACTTTGGCGAGATGTTCGATAGCTTACCTGGATCTTTTAGCACCGTAGCCGGCGTAACGCACTTTACATAGAGCTCTTCTGCATTGGCCGTTGTCGTGTCGGTACCCTGAGTGGTGCCACTACCCAGTCGCATTCCGCCAAAGGCGTCAGAGATCGCGGTTTGCTGTGACTGCTGTTGCTGCTGTTGTTGTTGCGGCACACCACCGGCAACGCAGGCGCAACCTAACGTTACGCAACCGCCGGTGGGAACGCTACTCAGGTACTGCCGTGCTGCTCCGGAGCTGTACAGAACGGGATCGATGTTTTCAAGCGGTGAGAGTTTGCTCACTAAAAGAGAAACATTTAGACAATCATCAGTTTGTAGTGCAACCAAATGCCAATCAAATAACATATTCTGACAATAAATCTGTTCTTGTCTGACAAAAAATTTTTAAAACGATCCAACGTAAACAAATAATTTACTTACACTGCACATAACCCGTCTGCTTGGTGCGAGCATTGGTAGCCTTATACCAGGCGACTCGAGGGCCACCCTCACCTTCGGCAACGGTACTAGTCGGCGGTTTGGTCACCGTTGGAATCCACACGTGCACGATGTCATCCTTATCGAAGGCTAGTTCGTCTACCAGCGTCAGTGGTGCATTATTATCCTCCAGCGCAATGTATGCACCAAAGCCTTGCTGCTGCGGCGGTACTGCTTCCTTCTGCTGCTGTTCCCCCTGCGATTGGGCCTGTGTTTGCGCTTCCTCCATTACTAACGCTTTTCGTAGCGAGTGGCTTTAATGCACCCGAAAGTCAGCGTGTGTCTCTATGCTCACGATTTCCTTCTGCAACTTCCGTTGCCGCTTGTATGGCCGGCGACTACAACGATGGTGATGCGTGCAGCACCAGCACCGTTCGCACCTTTCATGCGCGATGAAGAAACCTCGCGGTAAGCGAAACACGAAACGTCCGGACGGTGGGCTAACAAAACACAGGAAGTATTGGTGTCTCTTCTTCCTTCTT
>STHC01001644.1:0-24232 GCA_016254315.1 Anopheles parensis
ACGATGGCAAAGTACCTGCTTCCCGGAGGCTCTGACCGTGATAGAGCCCGACTTGGAAGCAGAGTAACAGTTGACGGCGATGATCTCAAGGTATTAAAGGATCGTAAGTTCGGACAACAACATGAGCAGCGAAATCTGAAGGCGCATTGTTCAGGGAAATCGTGCCTTCTACGTGCTCCACAAACTCCTTCGATCCAGAAGACTCCTGCAATTTCGAACGGCGAGTGCTAAGGACTATCTTTGCCGGTGTGTGCGAGCAGGACTTGTGAAGAAGGAGATTGAACTACGAGCTAGCTGAGCTGTTTGGCGGTCCAGATATCCTGACTAGGCACGTGATGAGGCTACCCGACTCATATCCCAGCAGGGAGGTGCTCGTCAGCGACCTGTTCGGCACGAGACGTAGAGATCAGGTAGAGTCGAACTTGGGTCGAACCGGAGTTCGGATGCAGCCGTGGATGCAGGACTGCAGCCCTGGACCGAGATACCTGGAAACGGATTGGCGATTAGGCCATGTCTTCGCGATGTTCTCGTCTTTGTGACGTTAGAAATACGTGAGAATCTAATTAAAGCGTTAGAGTAAGCTCCAAATTTTATGTCGCCAATATTATTCTTTGAAGAAGTGCCCAAGCCGATCGAAGTCTGAAGTCTGAGTATGGATGAGCGAAAGGAGAGAGAGTTCACTTAACAAAGGAATATATAATCTTTACTCGAATATATAAGAAGATGAAGGACAACTTAAGCACTCAAAATCTTGACGACAAGCGGCTGCAATTTTTTTCCAAGAATTCATTCCATGATCATCTGTGTAGAAGTCGAGAATTTCGACGCACAGGGCCATGGGATACGTCTCAGCAGGACGATGGTAATTTTCCACAATAAGCATTCTATTAATAGATCAGACCTAAAAAACTCCGGGCTTTTATTTTTCTAATATTGTTCTTCTAATACTCTACTTCGCTATGGCTCTTAATTTAATAATGAACCGGATACACCAGTTACGCAATAGTTGAATGATCCCTTTCCTGCGTCACAATACACCATGATACTTCTAACCACAAGTTCATCATACACCACCACCACAACCACCACCACACCAGCTTCACTGTTCCGGATCCATCACACACGAACACGAACGCACTCAGGCTTCGAATTTGAAAGTAAATATGTGCTCACATGCTTCGGCTAGAACCACCACAACTTTCTACCGCATCGATTAAAACGCACAAATTAAGGTTAACCAGAATTATCAATATCAATTATTAACACGATAATCATACCATCGTTGCCACAAACCGCACGAGTTACGCGAGCTAGACGATCGTGAGCTACACTCCCGAGCGAAGGAAGGAACTGCTTCGTTGTGCGTAATGAGCTTTCAAGCTTGATTCCATCAACTATCATTCATTTCACTAATTACTACGAACTTTGGAGGGTGTAACACAAGTAGCATATAAGCGAAAGTTCTAAAAACCAAATTTAACATCCACAGCTTCAGTGCAAGTGGTGTGCGGAATCGGTTGTTTTTTTTTTGTGGAACCCTACCCATATGGTAGCATTCAGCATCCGGTTTTCCAAAAATGAAGACGATAAAGTTTTTCAGTGGTATCATCGGTAAACCGTACTGCCAAAACCGATGTATGGGAGTGACCACATGGAACAAATGAGTTATCTATGAGTTAACGCAGCTAAAGAGACAGAAGAAATAAAAAAAGCTCTCTCTCTCTCTCTCTCTCTTCATTCGAGTGGGATAAAATACTGTGTGCAGTTGGTTTTTTTCCTTCCCTTTCTTTTTATGCTTGCATAACTTTTGTGACAGCGATGATGGCGTAGCAAAACGTACACAGCATTCACACACTGTGCCGAGCAGAAAGCTTTATGGATGAAAAATATATCCGTGGCTTACCACGGCACGGGACACGGACAATCTCTGTGGAGTAACAGTGCATATAGCACACCCCCCCCGTGGGTTCGTGACACGATACGAAAATTAGTGCATACTACCATGGATCGGATCGATTATGTGCTTAAACGTTCAAAACACTGGCGAACAGAAAGTTAATCTTGTTTGCAAATGAGATTTTGTTTGTTTCTTTTTCTCGTACTTTCGCGCTTTTGGTAAATGACTTTTCTGTGGTTTTTTGTTTGCTTAAAGAAGGACATTAAAACCCAGCATGGTATTATTCACCATCATGAAACGCTGGATGTCAATTATTCGCAACAAAAGCACGCTAATCTGTTCGCTTCTTACTATGGGTGGGGTGATGGGAAAAAAGCTCGATTCTTTTTTAGTCTGCTTTTTTTCTTTTGCTCTCCACCACTCCCTATTAAGGCAGGTGACTTCATTTCCACAGCAACATAAATATTCTTAGCAATCCCTCCCCCAGGAAGATTCCCGGGAAGGACATATTAGACATTCGGCGGCTACTTCTTCATCGGCCGATGTTGTTTCTGTGCCAGTTTTGACATTAAGGCGGTAATCCAATAGACTTTATAATCCCATTGAAGTTTGCTTGAAATTCTAGCGGCCATTCTACGTTTTTTTTTGTCCTGTTCGTCGGGCGGGTTTTGCTGGTGCTACTTTGCTGCTACAAAAAAGAGAAAGAGAGAGGCACAAATTTCATTTTTCAATTTCCTATTCAATTTCCTTCGGTTGGTGTCTCAGCGTGATGTTTCCCAGTGTTTTCCCGGCCACAGTTGGAGGTTAGTTACTTAGGGCATTTTGGCCATGCTACATTCTAGCTCGCAGAACTCGCAGAATAGTCGTTCTTTTCCTCCGTAATGCTGTGCTTATCTTTTTTTATTTGCCTCCTCCTGCAACATAGTCAATTTCACTTCGTAAGGATGCGTCTGTTTCGTTTTGCGGCCAAAGAACGGAAGGACATAATTCAGAAGATTAAATATTATCATATCCGCCTAGGTCAACAGAAATTTTTCGGGAATAAAATGTAGCAACAGCGGTGGATGAGATTTATTTCTCGATGGAATGGATGTAACGTTTTGCTTGATTTGTAACGTAACGAGTAAAGTTTTGCTCATTTACCTTTGAAATTGCTTGTTTAATAATGTTTTGTACTGCAATGCTACGAGCACATCCTAACGAAAAAAAAGCTCATTATGTCCGTTAAAGTAATAATCTGTTAATAACGAATGGTTGCAAAAAAATCCATTAAAACCATCCGTCAAAAGAAATTCAAGCACTTTCAGCAATAGAAAAATGCGTTGCAGAAATTACGGAATTCCTTGTGGATTATAATAAAACTTTGACTTCCTCCTACAAAGCACTAACTTTTATTTCCCATTCTTAAAATTCCCCAACGTGCTTAAACCTCGATCGCGTGGTTTGTGCTTTTGCTACGGTGAATAAAAGTTCACTATATGTTCATAACATTTCGTTTGGATCAGTTTATAACTTTGGCGTGGCGTGAGTAAACTTTCACACCCACCACCGGGAAAATACATTAATGAATCTGCTATGGAAGCTTCAATCATTTACGTTACTAGACAATTCATGCAGCTGACGAGGGTGTAAGTTGCGGATGACAGCTTCCAATAAAAAAGTCATATAAATGTAAGCGATTCTATGCGCTACGAATTTTTGCTACAAATGTTCACCTTCATTCACTAACAGTAATGTGAGTTTTTTCTTTGTTTTTCGTGTTTTACACACACATGTACGTACGAAGAACCATTCGACGTTGAAGCGTTAACACACAATAGGTCCATTCGTCCGTACTCGTACGATATTGCAGCATAAAAAACGCGTAAATGGCTTTTCGATATGACTGCCCACGGTGAATGCATTGCTTTGTTCAAGCAGATTCAATTGTTTTGTCGCCGGAAGCTTCGTTTCTTATCTTTGCACATTGTGAAATTTCGAATGAATGAATGCACGAACAGAATGAATGCACGAACTGCACTACAAACAAAGGCAGTGGAAGCGAAAAAAAAAATTGTTTACAATCCAACTATAGAAATAAAAATCTGCAGTTTGCTTACAAAAGGGCAGATATGTTCGGTGTATCCGTATAAGAAGCTATGTGTCAAATATTTTGGTTTTTAGAAAGAAAAACATGGTAGAAAATATAACTGCAATTTAATAATATTTTAACAATAATTTAGCAGTTATCAAGATAAGCTTCTCATACTATGGTCGCATATACTCAAGTACTAAAGTACTGGGCGCCTCCATAAGTTTCTGACTTACCCCGTCACTACATGCTTAGCAATTGTCGCGTTTGCGAATAGCCTTAGGAATTTTTCAAATTTTTAGATTTTTTTTTATTTTTTTATTATTTTTTATCCTTTTTTATTTAAAGCATTATTTGAGTGAAAAGAAACTTATTTCAACAAATTCGCATTAAAATACCTTTACCTTGTTATTGCCAGCAAAATTGAGCTATTCTGGCAGCCATTACAGAAAACTATCATGGCGTCAAGTCGCCCTTCGAATAGTGATTTTTCGATGAAAATAAGCGTATAGCGACTTTTCGCAATTTTTATATGGAGTTTTGCAAAAAAAAATCTGAATCACGTTCGCAAACGCGACAAGTGCTAAGCGTTTAGTGACGGGGTTATGGTTCATGGGAGTTCACGATACATGGAAGTGTGATGATGACGGTGTTTTCGACAGAACGGCCAGAATAATTAACTTTGTATGAAATTGAGGAATTTCTTGGGTTTAGAACGATCCTATACTAGGCTCAGATCGCTAGACAGCTGTATCGTCTAATCTTAATTCTAAGCAAACACCAGGCGCCTCCATTGCTAAATCATGTTAACATTTATTTTGTTTTTAATCCTAGTATTCTGAAGCATTCTTGGATTTTTTATACTTTTTTTTATTGAACATAAATCCCACTTCATTGTTGATTAATAACGTATGTGTTCCGTTCCCATCCGGAACGGAAATTAAAACAGAATGCCCATCGCTAGCGACATGAACACGGGAAACGTGTATGAAAGCTACACATAAAGCAGTGTCGATTATCAACTTCCGAACTAAATAGATGATCCTTCGAAGAAAGAAAAATTCAGAAGCGTTCAACTCAAAGGCATGGGCTGGGTAGGTAGACTTAGGTAAATGTACCTAATAACAATATCGCACCCAAACACTAGGCGCCTCCATCGCTAAACCGTTTCTTTTATTTACTTTGTTTTCATTGCTAGTTTTATGAATTATTATAGCATCTTTTATCTTTTGTTATTCCAAATACATTACATTCATTGTTGGCTAATAATATATAAACATATACTAAAAGTAAATATATCTAATGCAACATTGCAACCAAACACTAGACGCCTCCATCGCTAGTTCATTCTTTTACGTAAATATACCTAATGCAATATTGAAAAGTGTTTCAATAAATCGCTAAAATAAACAGTAGTTAAAACTTATTAATAAAAATCAATGTGCAGGATGCAAAGTTAATGGAAATTTATGAGATCATTTTAATACTCGATATAATTCAAATACGAGTTCACGGTAGAACGGTTAAACGGTACAGATCAGTAATCAGTGCTACGATGCTTTATATAAAAAATGTAACCATCTATCTGTAAAGCACTCAAATTGTAAGGAGTATCGTAGCGCAATTCCATTAGCAAAACTATCTGATACGTAAAAAAAAACCATACCAGCAACGAAAGTATATCAAATACCGATCTTACCATGCGTCTTTGTTTGCTTGGGTCGTGCGTCCCTTTTGCTTTGCCAATCCGTTCCTTATTTATAAACCAAAATATCAACACCCGTGAAGAGTTCGTTTTCAGATCATCTATCTTCAAACACACAAGTTTACTGATAGTTATTGTAATCTTATAAAGCCTTCTAAGAACGTTCGTTTGTGGAGAGTATTAAAATGAAACGTATGCCACACCACCAAACAACTGTAACAAGAGTGGCAAAAATGAAGAAGAATAAGCTCCTTTCTTTTCTATTTCCTTTTTCCAACATATTGCATTGCGAATACCCTTAACGATATAACAAACAAGAGAGAAGAAAAAAAAATCCTTACACACACCCACAACGTACACATGGCGAAGAAAAGCGATAAGAGAAAACGGAACATTTTCCGGCTTATGGAAACGGGGGGGTAGGCTGGAATGGAAAAAAAACACAACTCCCAGCAAATAATAGGCAACCAGCCAAAACCAGGGCCAAATGATCCTCGTTTTTGCCGGCACCTTATCGTCGTCCCTTTATCCCGTAAAGCGACTGTAACCGGGCGCTCTGGGTAGATTCCATGCATGTGTAATGAATACAAAATTGACGGATTTTGATCCACCCGAAAATTCTAATTTAGATAGCTGCATCGTAAGGGTTGCCACCGTCCGTACCTTTTCGAAGGTTTTTCCTTTTCCAAATTCCTTTTATCCTTCGGTGTGTTGGTGTGTGTGCGCTCTCTAGGTTTCGTGAAGCGCTATAACTCAGACCTAAGTTCGGTGCGATGCTTTCACCTTTCGCTACATGTTTCTCGTTTCACACCCTTCGAGCCTTTCACCATCATTCCACGGCCTGAAACCCATTGTCAAGTGCAGCAAAGAGTGGGAACAAATTTGCTTCTAATATTTTATCCACCTTGGGTTGTGTGTTAGGGGAATGCCTACCAGAGTATGGTGCGGACCAGGGGTGGAATTTTGTCGCTACTACTACTACTGCTTTCATCCGTTCTGCTGAAAGGGTCTCTCAGTTGACCCAAATTCCAAATACTACACAAGCTGGGGTCCGGTGTCCTCTTTGCGAAACGACGAAACAAGAAACTTGCCACTATTCGCAAAAGGTCACTCAATGTTTAGCCGCTTTTGTAGCCGATAAGTAGATGCTGATGGTCTGCTTGCCGATGATCGGAGGCGGATTCGTTCCCCCACACCACGTTCGACGGGGAAGGTATCGAGTGTTCAATTTATGTAACAAGGTCTAGGGCAAGTAAATACAAACTTTTGCATAGTTTCGGGTAAAGTTTCTCCCAAAAACCGGGGTGTAGGGTTTCTTACAATACAATCGTTGGGTTGGGTGGCCACCATCCCGAGCATGATTGCATCCGTGTTCGTGAAATAACCCCTCGTCCCCCAACCTCATTCCTTCCATTTTATCAACCCACCAGCCGTCCGTTGGTCCATTCGTTTTCAAGGCGTTCATGGGAAAGGCGTTCACGCGGGGGTTTCAGTATTTATTGCGCCCGGGAATTTGCTTACATAAGTACATTCCTTACGCTTGGCCGTGCCCGTATGTGGGGCGCGTATGTGGAAAGGATTGCCAAAATCCCTTACATCCATTGCTTGCCAAGCACCTGCCGAGAGAGAGAGAACGGTTTGAACATTTCGCTGCGTCATGAAGTGTCACGGTAAGACACTCGAATGTGTATTAGCCGTATCGTTTCAACAAGGGCCTCCCCTTTAAGGCTAAGGAGTGGAAAGATAAGTCTTTTCATTTACGATTTCATCCTTTTGTCAGCTTTCGCTCAGCATACTCGGACATTCCGGTACGATAAAATAAAAAATTGGTATTTCGGTGTGCATCGACAGTCATTAAATGGAGACGTTTTACTCTCGACCGGGCAGGTTCGACCGTAAAGAGCATGTTTGAGAATTGAGATACATCTTGCGGAAAATTGAAGTTATTGCAGAGGGAGAAACTATTTGCAACGAGAAAACGAAAAAGAAAAAAAAATAGTTTCTTCACAAAAACACAAAAATAAATAAACACAAAATGGTGAAAAGGATCAAATTTTCCAGTTGCCTTCCCGGTGTCAAATGATATTTCGAATCGTTCTCGAACCAAACAACAACAAAAAAAACCTTCCACCCAGGAAATCGGTTTACAACTGTTGTAGCTTTTTTTGTTGGTGTTGTCATTTTATTTTTCAATAGCATTTTACAATGAAAAAAAAATAACAACAACTTCCCTCCGGTACGAAAGGATGGACCGGCGTTCGAACCTTAACCTTTCCCGCAATCAAGCATCTTGATTTCCGATGCGCCTGGATGAAGATGTTCTGGACCGTGTGTACCAGCATGAGTGTTCACAACACACACAAAAAATCGGAGAAGGTGAATTTTTGATTGGATGGCACCAATGCGGAACAGTGCGTATAAAACATGACAAAAGGTTGTTTTTTTTTGCTTTTCCCCACCCGTTCGGAAATCAATAACCTTTCAATGCAATATTTTCCGGTTTTGTGTTGTTTTGTCTTTGGTGTTTGGTTTTTTTTTTGCTCTTTTTGGTAATAATAAAATTATGCTTTTTTATGCGAAAACAACGAATCGATGCTAATGGTATGAATTTGTAAAGTGATTAAGATAAACTTATCACCGATTGGGGTAAAGACCGTCACGTACCAATCAACGAACGGTTTGGGAAGGTGGAAATGTGAAATTAACCAATAATCAAATACACCCGTAACATATGCTGGGTGGTTATTTCGATGGTTGTGACCCTTTTTCCATCGTCCCTTTCCTTTCCGCCAATTACCTCAACACATTTAGCATATTATAATGGGTGTTAATTCAATTCGATTGATGACGATCGATTCAATAAATGAATTAATGGTAGCAAAAGGCCACATGGACAATTAGCCCATCTGGAACGATCGCTTTTTTTTGCATTCCAATTACGATGCGGTTATGTCCAATGGTTAGTTAGTTAGTTTTTGGGGGTGCAAATTATGTCAATGAATGGGAGAACGAAGGACGGTGGAATTTCAACTCGCACCACGTCTCCACCTGATGACGCGGTCGGGTGATAATCGTTCGATAATGGTTATAGCTTTTTGGCGAAAAGTTGCTTAAAAAGCGGGTTTTTTTCACCGAAAAAGGTGAAATCAATAAAACGGGTCGTGTGCTACATTCTAGCCTTGATGTCATGGGTCTTGTGAGGTTTTTCCTGTTTTCTTTTTTTGCCAGTTTCGACCAACACCCAGCGTCATATGTTCGGGTCTCTTGCAAAGTTTTGTTTCTTTTAAGGTGGGTAGCATAAGGTTTCAAAAACAAAATTGGACAACATCTTTCATATGAGATTTTTGAGAACCAAGGCTTTTGCTGGCTGATGCCTGTTTATGATTGCTTTTGTAGGATAGAAGAGTATGATAGTTGAAATTGAATAGCGAAGGAAGCTGTTAGAGTTTTAGCTGTTCGTTTTATAGCTAGAAAAAATACATTAGGGATCATTCCACTATTACGTTACAATGGAAGGAGGGATGAGGTGTTACTGACGGCGTTACGATTTGTAACAAAGAGGGGAAGAGGATTTGTGCTACGTAACATAAAATAACCTCCGTCTACGTCTACGAGGTAAAAATAAAGTCTAATAAGCCAGAACTGGTCGAATGTAAGCTTTTTTTTCATTAGGAAATGAATTTAAAAATCGCTCTAAAACACAAGCCACTTATTTCAACATATTTTAACCAATATATTTTATTTTTTGGCAAATTTTCAACCAGTTTTGTTAGTTTTGTTTGTAAATTTTGCTGCAAACAAAACATTAATAGCATTTTTCGTTACGTAATAATTGGCCATCCCTTGACCATGGCAAGAGATTACAACTGCTCTATAAAAACGGACACAAGACATACATCTTGTTCCCCATGTCTTGTGTCCGTTTTTTATAACTTCTGTCTGATGTCGTAGGTAGCCTAACCTTCTACGAAACATAATAGAGATAAATGAACAAAAAATAAACATAAACGGAAAAGGAAAGGAAAAAGGGGTTTTTTTTTCTTGCTCTTCTTCGTTATTTGTAAAAGCTCTTTCATTTTTTTTAAGTAAACAAAAGTTAAACAAGACAGCTTTGCAATTTCGTATAAACGTGATTAAGAAAATTTTAATTTGTTTGAAATGGAAAAGAAAATGCGGGAGAATAAAGCTGTTTTCATAAATACACAAACAATTATAAATTATTAGAGGTTTTAAGCAGATGGTTTGAAAGTTTCGTCAACAAACAACAGACCAAAGAAGAACGCAAATTAATAAATGAACCCTTATTTATTGTAACTACAAAATTAAACTAGTCTAAGAAAATAATACTTAAAAACACTAATGTAATAAGCAATCAATACATCGCTCATTAAAACAAACGAATGCATAAATACAAATACAAATACAAATTTATAAATAAATAAGTGAATACGAAATTGAACAGGAAAAAGTGCCTCAGACGGGTAGATTACTTTTACATAAAAACTAACTGTCCCCTTTCTTCATGTCTTTAATGAAAAAAAAACACAAAAAAGAAATAAAATATGTGAGAAATAACAAAAACAGAATTACAATACACAAGGAATGCATTAGATAGATCTCTTTTCTTTATGTTTCCATTGAACAGTTTATGGTTGAAATGTTATATATTTATCTACTTTTGTATAGCTTTTCAATATTAAAATTACAAACCAATAAAAAAAGGAAACGCCTTTCTTTACCTTTCAATGGATTAGATGCAAATAGCATGTAAAATTATACACAGTGTAGGATTTTCCAAAGATCAAAGACATAATGTTGAAACAAACATTGCCGATTGCCGATCTAATCTTTCACGTTTCTAGCCCCTTTTCATAAAGGGACGCTTTCATTCCATGACCTCCTCCCCATCGACCCGTCCGGTTCGTGTCGATCCGTCGTCGTGCGAAACGAAAGGTGGGCGGAATTAAATTGGACATATTAATTCTCGGCGATAGAAATTCTTCGAACCACTTGTGACTAAAGGACGTTTCCCTCAGGTAAGGGGAGTTTTAGCTTCGTGCCGCTACAGTACGCTACGTTTGGTGAAATTGCGCCGCAAGGATGATTACGATGTTGAACGTGATGGAAATCCCACGTCTTTTAATTTGATTACGAGTTTAGTGGGGTTGTTGTTGTGTATATGCACTAATTATTCGAGAGGGTACTGGCATTTTGTTAACGGGTTAGTGTCCTAAGTGTTATTAACCTTGCTTATAAGTGCGAGTTTGGCGTAAGGTGCAAAAGAGAGTATTGAAATGGACACGAAAGAAACTTCTTCCACTCATGACAAGGACTTCTTGAGGTACGGAATTTAATACAACGTGCTACTTCATGATCGATTGTGAAGAACAATCAGTGAGTACCTAACAACCAAATTCTTCGTATTACAAAAGAGTCTGAATAAACTTTTAACTACGTGTTTCACTTCCGAAAAAAAATATTTAAAACTTCATATCGTACCACTACCAGTAAGGAGCAAAGCACGTAGAAGTTACAAGAGCCAAAAAAAGCCAAGTTTTTGGAGTGAATTTTCCAAACGAAATTTGAAACTCGTTTCCATGTAGAAGAATATTTGACACTGTTTTTAACTTTTAAGCAAAGAATCATATTCATTCTACTCAGAACACCGGATTCTGTAGCTAAACAAAAAAAAGGTGCTCTCCATGAACCGAAACGACATTTTATTAAATCTATCCACAATATGCCCCTCACGCCTCGGCACCGGTACGGTAGCTTTATTTATATGCAATCGAATTTCGTACCAAATTTACAAAAAGAAACGGTAGGTAATACCGGTGGGCAAAAACTTCCCGCAACCGAAGAATGACACGCAGCCAACCTTTTTTTTTGCCAAACTCCCTTGGCGTATCCGCAAAAATTCCGCTGTTCGCTCTTAAAACCGTCCCCTCCGTTCATGCACCGGGAAGACACGATAATGCATGATAAGCAGAACGATTGCTTATGGCCTGCCGAACCGTGTTCGCTTTCTTTCCATGTTCTTTGTGCTCATTGGTTTCAGCGTGCCTTTCAGTTCCCGTTCCTTCCCACCAAAATAATCGTCCGAAGATGCTCATCAATATTCATGCAGCGTCAAATGGTGGTTGTGTGCAGAATAGGGCATAGATAATGCCTTCAGTTTCAGTTGTTTCCATCGCACACGGGTGTGACGAGCAGCAGACAGCCATTCATACGACGCACGGCGTTGACGTTCGCACCATGGACCATCGCGAACCACGTCCACGTTCGGTCGTTCGGCAGTAATCACTTCCACCACGCTCAGGGCTCATTATGAACATCGCACGGAAGGGAAATATTCTCAAGCATTCTGATTAACATTGAATGGTACCGCTGAGTATATGGTTTTCGGCGTCGGTGTTGCGTCTGACGCGAAGATGTGATTACCATGTTGCGTAAATGTAAGATTACTTTATACACTCGAATGCGTTTTCGGTTTAATTTTTCCGCTGCTCATTATATTCGCGTGAAACTCCCACAGACGATTAGCGTTAATCGGTACGATCAAATTGGCATGAACAAAAGATCCAATTTTTTTTTTGGTGACACTGTATTGTAGTGTCACCATTTATTAATGTGATGATTTTTTTGTTTTTCGCTTTGATGTAATCTAAAATTGAGCGATAAATGAATGTGAAATGGAAATTGTTTTGAGCAAAAATTAAAACACGTCGCTTGTCGTTTACAGGGTTTTTTGAGTAGAAAACCGGAGACATTTTCCCTCTTTTCTTTTGCCTTTTTTAACAAAACATTTCACGGAACGGTCCAGAACTTTAGCTCTCTAATCCTAACCTGTGCTACGTTGTGACTTTTTGAAGATAATAACCTCTAGATACGAGGTCCGACCACTGTGGCCATTTGTTAAAAAAATTAAAAACATTAATGCGTGCCATACATATGTAAGTCATGACAGAACACTTTGCGTGCGCGTGAGTTGAAAAAGCTTCCCTAAAAGCTCGCAAACGGTAGTAAGGATGGCACATCTACCTGTACATTAATTCGAGTTCAAACTTGCAAATGATCCAGAAATGGGTCCCAATTTGACCAGTTGTGTCGAAAAACCCTGCTATATTAAAATATACGACACATCGCTTCCTAAATTGCACTTTAATTGTGCTTGAAAGCTTTCGCTCACACCGAAGCTTGTGGCATTTTTGTTCTCATTTTTCGCTTTTCCATTATTACCGTCACCAACCAAAAAAAAAAACACCAAGCTGTTGGTTTGTGTTGTGGCACCCAAAAGCAAAAACGAAAACCCCCTCCCAAAATGGTTACTTTTCTATGGCCAACAGCTCACCAAATTGCTACCATGACAATTAAAACGCTTTGTCGAATTGTTTATTCGCACCGGATCGCAAACAAATTGAGACCACAGCTAAAGCGCTGCAGAGAAACAAATTGTACCGCAGGCGGGAGGGTGGATTTTGCAATAGCTTGCAAAACAATAAAAAAGCCATGGCGAGAGACGAACCATGGTGGTTTATGTGCATTTTTTATGGTTTACCTCCACCCCGGCCTTCTCGGTTTGCATACGAGCCGAGTAATTAACTTTCCCACCCACCCTCATTTGGGGTAGTGGGAAAAAGGAGGCAGGCACCAACCCTTAACGCAACACAGCACAAGTACCGAACTGGGCAGTAAACCATCTCCAGACAGCTTAATCCCGCGCGAAAATGGCAAAACAGATAAAACAACTCGAACTCCGTAACACAAGAAGAAAAAAAACTTTGCATTCTGCACCATTTTGCAATCCACAATCGCTGGTACCACGTGGCACAGGTAATGAAAAAGATTGAACTGATACGAGTGAGTCGAATGTATCAAACCGAAATTTATTATGCACATACTTGGTTGGCCCAATGAGAAAAGATGGTAGAAAGGATTATCGCAATCCGATGGAAATTACGCTACTGTATGCGGCTCTGTCGGATGAAGGATAATCCACACTTTATGGCCACGGCAGCGATACAAATTGATTGCAAATGGTGCTGCTTTATTTATGGTGCCCGATCGGGAAGAGAATTTTTGTTTTTTCCTGCTGCTGATGCACGAAAACATCGATTGTTTGTTAACGTTTCTGTTTGGAGGCGGTTTAGAATAATTCATTAAAGTGAGTGACTCACATAAATGAGTTAATTCTTCGACTGACTCTTTGTAGAGTTATTCTTCAATATCAATTTTATTATCGAAGATGTTGTCTCACATTTATTTTCTTTGATTATTAACTATTTTTAAAATATATTTTTCCTTAATTTGTTTTCCATCTTTTTATTAGCAGCAGTTTTAGAGAAAGTGAAAAAATAAGAGGTAAGTAAAAAGAGAATATCTGTTAATAGAAATTAATAATTTAAATACACAACATCTGAAAGAATCAATAATACCAGATAATAAATACGTAATGATAAGTGAAATGACACTTTAATGAGTGAATCAAAGCCGAAAAGTGAAAAATGAGTGAATCAACGTGAAAAACGACTTATGACTCCTATGTAGAAATGACACTTTTATACGAGTTATTTATTTCAAGAGTGATATAACTCTTTTGTGAGTGAGTCAAAGATCGACGCAAAGAGTCATGACTGACAAATCAAGAGTCAAGAGTGAAATGACTCTTTCATGAGTGAAATGATTCTTTAATTCGTTTTTTAAGTTATTCGTTATTTTAATCTCTTGAATAAATTCCATTTCAAAAAGAATTATAACAACTCTTTGCAAAGAGTCGAATTAACTCACTCATAAGGAAGATTTAATTCACTCATTCATTCTCATCACTGTTTCTCTTGATAAGAATCGTAACTAGAGAAGATAAATAAATAGGTATCGATGCTCGTTAGATTGTGATGCGAGCATACGTTGAGGATATGTTTGTGGAAACTATTTTTAACGAGATTTAATGTTAAATCCCTGACATCACAACCGTCTACCTTTATTGCACGGTACACAATACCCATCTTACATGAGTTTACGCAACCTCAGCACACAAACCCCCGCACACACACACGCACACATACACGTACTCATGTAAGATCCCATCAATGTTTTAAAATCCTTTTTCCGAAGCGTAACTTTGCGTGTTATTGTTCCGCTTTTCTGGGTGAACACGCGTCTTGCGGAGTTTAGCGGAGAAGCCGGAATGATCCGTACCGATTGGCGTATACGAAGATACGCATCGAAACTTTGCGGCAACGATAGCGGTTTTGAGAGTTTTCGGCAAAAAGTTGTTACCATCGATAGGCAGATTAAGACACTATGTGAAAAGTTTAGGATGTGCGGCTGAGATTTTGGGTGCTGCCACTACCTTCAACAATGTGTGGTGCAGAAAGTTAAGTGAGGGTTAACGTTTGGGTGTAGGTACAAACTTTACAGACCCACCCTCTAATGCCACCCGGTAATGATTCGGTAGTTTGTGGAATTGGTAAACCGCGGAGCTAAATGAGACATTTTGCGTCATACAGGCAAAAACCAAACGGAAAAGGTAATTTACTGCAAATCGAATCGAAAGTATGATTAAGTTTAGACATGAAGAATGTTTTAAATAATCACACAACAATTTGTTTATTTGTGACAAAAAACTGACAAAAGAACAGAAGTTTTGTGAATCAGTACAATAATATAAAAACATACCTTACATAGGACGGCATCGCACAAAAGTGTAATATTTCTTCAATTTAATATCTCTTTTTTCCAAAAATCCCTATCCAGCACAATACGCTTTTGTGCATGTAAGCAGCTATCAATGCCGTTGTGTGTTATTTATGGAAGCTTATGAAAGGCTGTCGTTTTTTTTGTCGTTTCAAATTTCTACTTCCCAATGACCCTTTGTAGGAAAGTTTACGATTTTGTCGCTTGCCTCGTGCTTTGAGTTTCGTACACCGTTTCTTATGTGTGACCGTGGTAAGGTAAGGTAAGCAACTGTCACATTACTAGGCTTGTTTTATAAGCTACCTAGGTGCTTACTTTATATTATTTATATTCCATAACAAAAGTTTAACTCTTACCGGAACCGGTTTATTTGGTGCTTTTCTTTTACTTATAACTTATAACTTATAGGCTTATAATTTTAGCAAAAACAGAATGAATTATATTTTCAATTTATTAAGCAAATGATGATGAGTGTGTCGATTTTAGTGACATTTAGCTTTCATGAAAAATGCAGGTTATTTCAGATAATTCATTATTTCAAATATTCTGGGCGGTTTTGTGGGGTTTGTGCAAGCAGCGCCGGTCTTATGCGACAAGACTGGTATCAAATCCCATCTGGACCATCCCCCGTAGCAAGGACTGACTATCCGTATATGTGGTAAAACAAGTCCAGTAATCTAGAAATGGTCGGCGTGAACTTAGAGGTCGTTAAGCCAAGAAGAAGTGAAACAAAATGTTAGCAAGTTTCATGTGAGATTTGTTACAAATAAATTTATCAAATAAATAATATTGAACTGAAACATGACCAAAGTGCTTAAGTAAATAAAAGATATCGATATTGCGCTTTGGTAAATTTTTAAAACGCTTTTGTTAAAAGACATTGATTTTCATTTCAAGTTCAACATAGGCAAATTATTGGAACTTTGTAAATGCGGCCTCCGCCAATGAAATATGTTTGACACACCTGGTGTATCGGACCGTACCGGAAGGTTATCCGGCCATAGGAGATTGAAAATGTATAGATTTTTTTTTAATTTTTATTTTTTTTTTCATTCTTTTATCAATTTAAAGCATTATTTGAGTAAAAAAATACTTATTACAACCAATTCGCATTAAAATATATCAAATTTATAAATTTTGCTACATTGCTCAAAAAATGGTAAGGCTATAGCCTTAGAAGATTTTCATATTTATAGATTTTTTGTTATTTTTTTTATTTTTTTAAATTTAAAGCATTATTTGAGTGAAAAGAAACTTATTGCAACTAATTCGCATTAAAATATATCAAATTTAAATTTTTTTGCTAAATTGCTCAAAAAAATGGTAAGGCCTTAGAAGATTTTCATATTTATAGATTTTTTTTTAATTTTTATTTTTTTTTATTTAGATCATTATTTGAGTGAAATGGAGAAAGTTCTCCAAACCAAAACAAACTTTGTTTAGTTATAGAAAAAAACTAAAAGGTTTTTTTGTCAATTAACTAAGGGTAGTTTATTAAATTTCCAGTGATCGTGTGGCTAGATTTTAATTTTCAAATTGTTGAATTTCTAGCACAATATTGGCTAAGTAAATAAGAGTCTAGTGCTGTATAATATGAGGGAAATGATTTGATTTGCTCTTACTGAATGATTTCCTCTAACAATACCATCTCAAAGTTAAAATACCATCCCAAATGATATTCCTCAACAGCAAACAAATCGAGTCCGTACAAATTGTAATTGGTTACCAACTTTCCAACGTGTAAACAATGTTTATTAAGAAACCTTTCAAACTTAACCTGGCAACACTCGGAACACCGTTCGAGCTTTTGTGTTATTCATTACCATCATTTTCCCGGGGCACCATAATATGTAGCACGTCACATCGTGGCTATCGTGCTGAATTCCGCAAAAGCAATGCGGAAGTCCTGTAACGAGCTGAAATCCGGTCGTTCTCCGTATGGAACGGAAGCAATGCATCAAACATTCACCAATGCCGACACGACAGTCAGTCTCCAACCAAGCAGCACAATGAAACCAAAGGCAAGGGAAACACTCGATCGAACGGGTCCACATGCCCGGGTCAAAATGCCACGACCATCGATTCGCCCGGATGGTCAAACGCCAAATAAAGCTTTATTAATTGTAAACCCACGGGAGACAGAACGCCAATAGGCCGGTGTGTCCAGAGGCGGATACATGACAGCAGGTTGATTGATGTTCACAGGAAGTCATCAGCGATAAATTGTTTGCTATCATGTGCAGCGTGACATTTAGGACAGGTATTCAACGTCCTGCCGGCTGCAGGATTCCGCGACCGAAATTACCATTAAAGAGGGTTTGTTAAAAAAAATTCCTTCGAAACATTCCAGGGTATTTTTAAACCTCTACCACTCAATCAGTGTACCTTTCTAGCAGGAGACAAATAATTTCTCCACCACAAATACAACCCACAACATTTTCTATGTTTTCTTCGCGCTTGAGTTCTGCTTTATTCGTAAAATATTAATAAGAGGGGGAGAAAAAACATGTTTAAACTACGGAAATGCAGGGTAAGTATTAAAATGTGTCCTCGCCCCTCGGAGGCTGTGGAGTCGCGAGGCGAATATGAACGCACAGCCAAACCAGGCTTCACCAGGCAGCCGCCGCTACGGTCGGTAAATGCGCCGAAATTGGTGTTTACTTTCCGCGTCGATGAGGTCAAATGTTTCTGATTGTTTTTAGGGCACAAGCAAAACACGAACCACCAGCCCGGTTGTGTCTGTGTTCGCAGCTGCTGGTTGCCAAAAATCATTGAAGCAAAAATGCCCGCCAGGTACGTTTGGTAAGAGGGTTTGCTTCTGCCTTCGCATTATAATTACACCGCGAAACGATTGTTCCGGTAGGTTGATTTTACATCCCAAAAACTGGTTTTTTGGGGGGTTTTGCTGGTTTACCACCAGCCCATTAAACGTACCGGCTCCCGTACTTCATTTTCCCGTGATCATTTTTCGCCGGAATTCATATCCGTCGGCTTGCTTGTGTTTGGAAGAGGGGAATTGAAACGCATTGAAGCGTGACGGGTAAAGTCTTCAAGTCATTCTCGATCTACTTAATACAAAGCACTTCAATCTGCCCGAGGGAGGACAACGAACCGCAGTTGTTTGCGTTCATTGCGTTTTGTTTTGTTTAGATTTTCCAAACCGACTTCTATCTATTGGAGCTGATTGAAGTTTCGTTTCAACCATTTTTGTTTTTTTTTTAAATGATGGATTAAAACTGAAGCTTTTCCTTAAAGAACAATAAACCAGCCGGAGAAGCGGTGCTTAATGTTGTTTAAGCAGCTTTAAGCCTCATCGCGCTTCTCGCGAATTCAGTGCAAAAGGTTCTTACTTTTGTTACCTTTACTTAAATCCCTTTTTCTCTTGATAGAAGATAAATTTACATTACTAAAACGAAAGAAAAAATCATTTTTTGATGAATATACAGTTTAACAATGTCTCTTAATGTTATCCTTGTCTCTTTTTTTCCTTTCATTATATTATTAAAATAATAATAATAATAATAACAATAATAATAATAATAATAATAAT
Source organism: Anopheles parensis (assembly GCA_016254315.1). Lineage (NCBI taxonomy): Eukaryota > Metazoa > Arthropoda > Insecta > Diptera > Culicidae > Anopheles > Anopheles parensis. Next base: position 18,920 of record STHC01001644.1, read on the forward strand.
AATAACAGTTTTACTTCTCTTCGTAATCGATTTCAACAACTTCTATAAGCAAAAACAATTGCATTTCACTTAGTTGAGGTAATATCTTTCTCTCTCGTGATTTATAATGGACCATAGACCCTTTTCGAAGCCATTGCAAGCCGCACGGCACAGCTTCATTTGTGCATTTCGTCGCAAATTTTCACCCAAAAATGTTTCTTCCATGCGCCAAAACTCAAATGCTTTATGTCGTCTGACTTTCTTAGCATTTATCTCCAAATACTGATGTCCAATGGGTTCAAATCCGAATACGCTCCAGGCCATTCGGATGCAAATTCTCCATGGACTATTTTTGAACAATTAAAGCCTTACACGGGGATGGAGCTGTATCCTATCGAACGCAAAAACTGTAAACTGTAAAAGATGCCTCGAGAGGCAACAACTTTTCGTCCGAAAAAATAATATTCTGTCCAGCATGCGTCTTTACCAGAAACCGAGATCTGACAACCCTGTTGCCAATATTTTTTCGAGGTAATAAATAGATTATCTGCTTCTTAAAAGCTGCATTTGCAAAGTCCTTTTTTTAACATTTCTCATAGAAGTGTGGCTCACGCTCATGTCACGCGACATTTTTCTATGTTGCTTTGTTCTATGTATCACTGCTGTATGTTGCCACCCTGTGAGTTTCAATTTCAAAACCCTGTCAAAGTCATATTTCTTTTCCACCAACAGCACAATTAATCCATCATCTTCTTGCGTGTAATAAGATTGATATGTAAACGAATCCCTTTTGCCATTGACATACGGTCGACAGTTTAATTACCGCATATCAAACATAAATCGGTACAATTGGTTGTGGGCACTGATTAGCCATACATGCATCTAGCACAAATCCTTTCCAATCCTTTAAAATGTCTTCCGGCCAACCATCGCAAAAACCCAGTCAGTATCAGGGGAAACGTCTTTTCGCATCAATCATGCTAAACCGTGCACCGACCGTTGACTTTTTCCGCGTCCAATCGATCTGCCTAAGGGCCATTGGCATATCACGCCGTGCGACACACGCTGACAGTGCACTGTACGCGTTTAGCTTTTTCACCGTGCTCGTCATGAAGCTCGGCACCGTACTGTTTGCCGTCAAGCACATCGACGAAATCATGCTGCTGTGCGATTGTCTGGGACCGACCTTTACCGCCTACCTGGGACTGGTGCGCCAGTACAATCTACGTCTCCATCGGTCCGAGGTTTGGCACATTGTGGACGAACTGGACGCACTCAAGCGTACGCTGCAGCCGAACGAAATCCGGATCGTGGAAAAGTATAACCGCATTGACCGGTTCCTTGCGTGGGCTTATTTGATTACCGCCATGTCAACCGGCGTACTATTCGTGGGTGTTGCCCTCGTGCTGGTCGTCCTATCGGAGCAAGCTGACTGGAAGCTGCCACTACTGATGGAGTAAGTTCCTTTCCCGTGTCTTTTCCTCACCTTCCCCGGGATAGACGAAAGCTTTTATTCTCGTTATGATTTTTTTTGCCTTCCCGCGGACACCCGGCAGCTTCCCGTTCGAGCTGAAACATCCGGTGACCTTTACGATTTTCTTTGTCTGGTGCAGCGTTGCCATATTCTGGGTCGTGCTAGATTGTGTGGCTTGTGATGCTTCGTTCGGTACGTTTTCCTCCTGTCTGGTGGCACACTTTGTCATCATCCAGGACCGGTTCGAGAATCTGCAGTTCGGTACGGTCGGTAACGGTCGGCAGCTTGGGAAACTCATCGAATACCACAAGTATATACTGCACTTGTCCGATCGTGTCATCGATGCGTACAAGACTGTCATCCTAAATCAATTGCTCATCTCGTCGATGCTGCTGTGTATGCTTGGGTTTCAGTTGGTCATTTCGGCGGGCACAACCATTATGGTGGTTTACGTAGCGTACGGGACGGCCATTACCATACAGGTTACTTACTACTGTTACTACGGATCGCAGCTTTATCATGAGGTGAATATTTATTTTCCCCTCTTTTTCTGTGATTTGTGTCCTATATTATGCGTTCGGTTTGCAGAGCACACTGGTGCATGATGCTGTTTACAAAAGTAATTGGTATGAGACGGACGTACGGACGCAGAAAATGCTAATCAACTGCATGATGCGAGCGAAGAAATCGGTGAACGCGAAATCAGGCTTTACTGAGGCTTCGTTGCCTACGCTGAATGCGGTATAGTACATCCCAAGTTGATCATAATTATTTTACACTCAATAATTTTTATTTCATTACAGATTTTAAACTCCGCTGGATCGTACGTTGCTCTACTTATGTCGTTGATGGAGTAGATTGACTGCATTCAAGGCACGAAACTGTACGAGCTTATAATGATTTTGTTTGATTTCACTTGCCTTTTTAGCCTACCGATCCGGTTGTGGTTTAGAAGTGAAAACACTTTCAAGATATGCAATTATCATTAATTTTAAGTGACTTCTTTAAAATGACATGGCGTGGTTAAAATAGAACATCCCACAAAACATATAGAAAGTTATCAATTTAATAGCAATTGCATACATTAAGGCGTTTGCAAAGAACAAAGTAGATGGAATCAAAGCTAAAAATGCTTATCGCTAAAATGTTGAGTTTAAATCAAATTAATCTGTGATCGGTGTTGTGAGCAGCTGAACTAAAAAAATAATAGTAGCTTTAAACATTAAACATTTAATCGTTTCAACTAGTATGGAAGCTCCACATCACTGAACGTTTTTTAGGACTTATTATTAGTCAACTTTTGGATAGATTGGCACCAATAGACCATTAAAAACATTGGTATTGTTTCTCTTTTTTTTCGAAAGGGTAATATGATTTAGTAACAAACTTTTGCACAATAATTACAAACAATATGAAGGATATTTTTCCTGTTTTCTCGTTCAACTTTCACTGAAGTTACAGTAATAAAAATGCTTTAGAATGCTTCTGAATAATAAGTGGAGTTTATTGGGAAGAAAACAAATGCATAATAAAAAAGAATCTCACGTTCGAATCAAATGCCGCAAACGGCTCCAGTTTCCAGGGTGCCACAAACTTCCTAAGTTCTGGCGATGACAGTATTGGTGAAGCGTACCTGCACCTGAGCCGTGGCCATGTTGGTATTGCCACGGGTAAAATCGGGCAAGCCTCTAACAGTGGTTGGTACGGGACGATCGAACGGATAGCCCATCGCACGACGATCCGGGTACAGCTGATCACGCAGTCCGCAGAACGAGTGTGAATCGTTGCAGTTGACATTCCTAAAAAAAAATTGAGGAGATTTGCAATAATTGACAATGAAAAGCACAAGATTCGCGAAACAATACGCACTCATCGAACTCCTGGTTGACGGTATCGTCGGCATAGTTCGAGATCATCGCAAACAGATCGAACTGCATGCCTTCTGGAGAACCCTTCGGGATCAGCAGATGATGCGGCCAGCCACAGTTACAGAAGCGGAACATTTCCGTGCTCGGTTCGTTGATGTTGGACATTGCCACCTGACGGAACGTTCTCTCGTACGGGATGGTTACGCTGGATTGTTCCGAACGGCGCACAATGTTGTTCGTACCAGGGTTCACTAAAATGTAAAATTAGTAACATAAGTTCCAATTCCAATTCTCACCGGAAAAGAGAAGTTCTTACAGTTGACGGTGAATTTATCCAACTCCACCATCAGCAGACGCTGCTCGTCCATGGTTAGGGCAGTGTTACGTTCATCCACCTTCGGTCCAATGAAGATGCGGCAGGTTCCACGACGAGTTCCTCCACTGGTGTTGTTCACAGTCAGTCTGAAGGTGAACGGTGCGTGTTGCAGATGAGTGAACGAAGCAAACACATTTCCTTCCGGTCCGAAGTCAAGTCCGGTAGCAAGATCAACCTGCGATCGTTGCCAGTACGTCAGCAACACGTTGGCCGGCGCATTGGCTCGGTTCAGCTGTACACCGAGCGATTGAATCTGGATACCGTTGTAGTTGAGCTGGTTGGCATTGTACGGTTGCAGCGTACGCTTGTAACGATGGAACATGTTGTCCACCTGCGAGTGCAGACGGTAGAACGTTGGATCACGCATAGCCGTCTGGAACTCACCAATTACACCGTATCCCTCCAGGAAGCGGTTATCCGGATCGTGACTGTACGCAATGATGTTGTGCAAGTTTCCATGATAGTTTCCATAGAACTGGCTGTTCACGGAAAGGGCCGACGGTTCCATAATGTTACCCAGCACATCAATACCGGTACGCTCATCCAGAGGAATTCGATTACCACCCGGCTACCGGAAAGAAAGATAAAAAAGTTAACAAATATGTACATCATTTCAAAATAAAGTTCACCTCAATAAAATGATCTACTTACAGCTACAACATATCCACCATCAATGCTCTCCGCAATACGAGCCTCGGAACGTTCGAGATCGCTCACTGTGAAGATAACGCTATCATCCACACGGTTGATATCCTGTCAGGAAAAATACATTTCTCGTTACTATATCTTCCCATTTCAAGGGAGCTAGAACATCCCCCTACTTACCCTCAAGACCGTATTCTGCGGACGAGGAGGGAACGCACGATTGTTCAAGCTACGGATGATCTTCGGGAAATATCCTTCCGCCAGCGGTTCACGCAAGTTGGTCAGTGGACGTACACGAGCAAGACGATTGCAGAAACGCTCCACATTGTAGCGAGCGATCAGTTGCTGATGCATGTAGTAGAACAGCTCACCACGGCGATCCTTGTTCACAACATTGCTCGGACCTTCGCCCGGGTACACCAGATGCCAATGCCAATGGTGAAGATTCACACCGATATCCTCACGGAAGTAAGCCAAACGCTGTTCATCTTCCCGGTCCGAAGCGGTATAATTCATTGGAATATCGATAGTCATCTAGAAGAGACATTAAAGACATATAAGGGTTAGTGATCGGGTAAATCTTCAATTTTCCTGGAGTTGGAGTTAAATTGGGGATTACTCATTGGATGCAGCACCAGAGAATTCCGGTACCAACTCCGGAATAATTTGGAGACAACTTCGGAGTAATTACTCTGGAACTACTCCGGATTAAACGGGAGCAATTACACCGGAGTTACTCCGGAATTAAATCCAAATTAATCCGGAGTAATTGCTTCGGTGTATACTCCGGTTTTTATACGCCGGAATCGGAGTGGATTCATGAAACCACTGAATATTCTTCCACTATTAAACTCGATCTCACTTACTCGGTTTTCCGCCTGCACAATGGAACCTTCCTCACGAAGCTTAGGGAAAACGGTCGGATCAACGAACGAATCGGGGAACAGCTCCAGGAACGATGGAATGTTCAG
>STHC01001704.1:0-24135 GCA_016254315.1 Anopheles parensis
TTGCGATCATCATTATAACCCCGAATGCGACCTTTTCAATATAAACGGCCATGCATTGAAAGTCATACTTCAATCGTGTGTTGGTTATGATCAGTCTTATCAACTTTTTCTGTTTGATGTTGTTACTTTGTGAACTGTTTATACCACCCTGGAACAGCTCGAGTGCATAAAAGTTATGGCAGTAAACGGAACCTCAACAGGAAGCATCCCATCAATCAGGAGAGCCGGCTCTCTACGGTCATGAGTCTGGAGGAGTCAGACCATAAGCACCCGAACACGCATTTTTAGTCTTTGGCACAGGGTGTTACATAGGAAAGGAGAATGAAAAAGTGCATAAGGCCCACAGCATGACGATGTTGTTTGGCGTTGATCCGTACGTCAGTGAAAGGTAATAAAATTATTGATTTAATTTCCCTTTCCGCCGCAGTGCCTCAAGGCCACCGGCAGGAAGCTTTATTGCAGGAGAAAAAGCCAAGAAAAAGGCAGTTGAACGAAGGAAAATAAATGGTCCAAAGGGTTAACCGACATTTTATGGAGTTTCATGAGAAAAAACGACGAATTGTATTATTCTCTGGAGCAAAAAAAAACATCACTGGTGGATCGTTAAATTGAACTTAAAATTACTACTTAACAAATACAACTTAAAATTTATCAAAAATCAAGTGTTAAAACTTGATCAGGCATACAGATTGTGAGCTTTGTTTGTTCTTTACTTCAATTACCGACACGCGAAACAATATCCTCTATCGAGGCTCATCAGGCGGTCTTACAAACTTCAACGGCCGTGTTTAACTTCGATATAGCGCACAGGAATTTGATACAATTAAGCCTCTCTAAAGCGACTTGTACCCATGTAATCGGTACCATCCAATTAAACCATTTTTTATTCTACAGCAAATGGTTAGTATTTTTTCCTTCCTTTAATTGTTCATTTTGCGGTGGTCCTATTTGACTCGTGATTTTGTACAATCATATTTATTGTTTAATTTGTTTTGCTTTTTTTTTGCTCTTTAATACCCTGCCAGCCACATTTCAAGTTTTATAAAAACAAACGATGAGTATAGGGATCTTATCGTTGTCCGTGAAGGCATACGGACGCATGATAACGCAATGAAGACAGCATTCGAGTAGTGGCGATAATAAAACATAGCAAATAAAATATGTTTAGATTTCCAACGTGACCGTTTATGGACCTGAAACGCATTACGTGCGGAAACATGTGAAGTGTTATGAATCATTGGGGGAAATTTTTAACTTTGTTTTGTATAAAAAAATGGAAAACTAGTTTTTAAGTGGTTTCACTATTTAAACCGTTGAATGAATCAAAATATAAGCGATCAGAGTTAGTGGAGAAACAGAAACATTCATTTCACACTGATGAATGTTTATGATTTAATTTTCTCCCTTTTACACCCATGTTGGCATTTTCTTAATCATCGCAATTTTCTTGTTGCATCGTTCGGCAGCAGTAAACCAAATTGCTTAAGAATGCACTGCAGGATGAAACCATGTTCTTCTCAACCGCCAACGAGCAAGGAAGCTGCACTGCAGCTGTCACCGGGCAGAACCGGGATGTGGTTGGGTTTGTTGGATATTTATAATATTAGTTTTGTCTTTCCTTTTTTCCCCCCGGTCTGGGATGGTGGTTTTCCTTCGCGTTGTTCGTTTGCTGCATAAGTCGAAACGCCAGATGACGAAACTAGCACACTTACCGAACGATCGCTGAGGTTGATTAGCGCTGCAGGAGGCCACCGGTTCGATAGAGAGGGAATGTTAAGAATGGTGAACGAAACGAAGTATGTTTATGTTTTTTGTACATTTGGAAATACGCACTTAAAGACAAAATGAAGAAGAATGTGTGATAAAATATCGCCCTAAAACCGGGACAACACTAATCGGGAAACGGATGAGGAGGACTGATATCGCACGACACATGGGGAAGAATGATTGTTTCTATCACACTTATTTTGTGGTCGATCGGATGAAGTTTGTTTAGATTTTAGTGGTCGGGTTAATTTGTAGCGTAGCGTACGCTGTTAATCAAACAATTCCGCAAAAAAAAAAAATTAAAACGATATTGAAGAAAGTAAGATAAAATACACTGTTCCGTCTACTCCATTTCACTCGTTTTGCAAGAAGTACGCTATTTTGGGCATTATTCTTTCAGGCACGATTTGTTTGGTTAGTGTGATGCTATATGCGGTGTGTTTGCGTTTCTCCGACACGTTCTGTTGCTGTTAAGAAACGGCAGAACGCACTCGTTGCTAGAACAATGATTCCTGGACGTTTGGAGCTGATAACATGTGGACGTAACAGACGCAGTACACGGAGTTTGTTTTAAGTCTTGACCGTGCAGTCCCCAATGCACAGAGCAATATCATGAGGTCTAATGATAATTCGCCCCACAGATCTTACCAACCTCGTATTTTATCAATCGTATTTTAGCAACCTCACGAAGATGTCTTTAGTCTATGATGCATCACCGGGTGATCCTCGGGAAACTACATCACTACATCAAAAACTGACTGAAGTTTGTTGAGATATTCTTGTAGATGCTAGATTTCTTTCTATATGACCTAATCCTGCGAGGTAGAGACACAATCAAGGTTGGAAAAACCAATATTTTCTTAAAATGTTTATATTACTGAGATACTTGGTATGGTGTTGATTCACATAAAAGGACCAGACGGCGCTTCACAATTTGTGGAGACTCTTTCTGTTTCTAGAGAAAGCTATTACCATTAAAGGATGATTCACTTGATTGCTCATGATCTTTGCTCATCACATTTTATGGTGCGTTTTGTTCAGTAAGACCAAAAAGGGGACACACAACTAGCGGAGTGCGTGATTTACAACCATGTTAACCTGTTGGTAACGGAGTAGTTTGTCATTAGAACTCACCTATTAGCACCAAAAAACCGAATATTTCGTGATGCTTTTACCTGAACCAACGTTACGTGCCAATGGAAGTAACACGGACTCTTTAGAAGAAAAAAAAACGTCTCAGCGGAATATCGCTGGATTTCTTTACAGGTCCGTCAATCGAAGCAGAACTGGAAGTGCAAAACACCACGGAACAAGCTATTCATGCACAACTACCGTAAAAAGCGTGACCACTGAGCCACTGAGTCACGGATGCAGCAAACAACAACAAAAAACGTGAGGAAGTAAAATAGGTTTCGAAACCAAAACCACCTCCCAAGGGAGAAATAAATTGAAACTGTGTAAAGTTACCTTTTTTTGCTTCTGTTCGGATGAATGGCGAAACGGTCGGTAGCGAAATGAGTGTGTGGTTTTCGGACAGATTTAAGCTGCCATTTTAGCGAACCAGTTTTACCCCACCAAAATCATATTTAGAGTGATCTTTATGTGTATGATCGTTTAAGTATTTGTATGTAATAAATGGACTCCGGTTTTTTTAAGCTTCGGGTTGAAAAGTTTAACTGCTTTACGATTAGTTTTATAGCTGATAGTGGACGTGTGGTTGTTACTCGCAAGGAACATCCGTCACCGTTGTAAACTCTCTTCGTATTTCATGCAACTTATTGGGTGGATGTCATCCGGTAGAAGACTTCACCGGTTTGTTCAGTTTTATATGAACTAAACACGCTACAGCTAAAGCTTGGTGAAGGTTATTGGTAACGTTTTATGAACGAACTTAACAGGGAAAGTTTATGATCAATATTGCGGATATCAATATTCTCACCCGAACGGTATCAAAACGAAGATCGCTGGAGTTTATTTTCTTTTACGTGTATTCTGTGTACCATTCCAGCTAGTTAAGAATTTATGTTTGGAAGTTAGTGGCACTGACGTTCACGTTCTACCAAGTTACTGCAGAATTCAGAAACAGGATGTTCGACACGTTCATACACTTTGCCCCTAGAGAAAGGCACTTTGAACAATAATTACACCTTAAAATTTAAACTTGGTCGCAGTAGTCTGTCGAAGTATACGCTGTACATGTATTGGTTTGTTAAAAATATCATGTTAATAATTTCACTTGTGTTTCTTCTTTACAAAACAGGTTCATCAGCAACAGCGAGGAGTGCATCGTATAGAGTGAAGAATATTCACCTTCTACAACGTTCCCACCGACAAACCGGAAGTTGGCACCGTCGAAGGGTGAACCTTTGCCGGGCTTGCCGCGTAACCTTCCTCCATCCACTGCCTCGTAACGTAACCAAAGTGGCCAAAGTAAGAGTCTGCCATCGAACCGACACCGAAACCCGTCAATACACTCTGCCAATCCATCCCCGGAAGCTGGACAACCACAGACGTGTTGTGGTCGCACAACCGGCGCGTTGTCGTATCCATCCAGCAGCCATCATTTAATGCCAACAGCAACACGTACACCAACCATGGCGGTGCCCATGGTTTCTTCCACGACGGGCCTGTCCCGGCGACAGATGCTCGGTGTCGTCCTATTGCTCATCCTGCCTAGTGCATTCGTAGTGGTAGCGCAAGCGGAACCAATTCTAAAGATCCGCACGACTGAGTTTACGCGTTATAATGAAGTGATTGAATATCAAAGCTCAACGTCATATAATCCACGCGGTATGGCACCGCTGTACGAAATCACCAATCACGTCATCGATCTGTTCGTCGATGAGTATCCCATCCCGGATGGTAAGACTACTGGAATATATTATTTCTATATTTTCTAATTAATCAATATCGATCTCGCCGTTGTAGGTTACATCACCATCCAGGAAGGCTCAATTGCAGCAGGACCAAACGTTGCGGACAACAATTGGGGTCCGTTGCTGAAACAATACTGGGCGATCTTGCTAGTGGCGGCAGTGTGCATCATCATGATTGCAATCATGCCTATCATGGGGCTGTGTCTGTGTTGCTGCCGATGCTTCGGTGGATGCGGTGGACGTTCCCAACCGTTCGACAAGAAACACGATACTTGCCGTCGAGCAATTTTGGGCTTCCTGTTGATTTGTTCAACCTCGGCATTGGTGTAAGTGATCCTCTAGTATAGTAGCGATGTGAATGCATCCATATAAGTAATGATGATATTAATTTGTTTCTTTTCTTTTCGTTCAAACAATAGATTTGGAGTGGTGGTTGCATTTGTTACCAACAGCTATATGCAACATGGGGTGGAAAACATTACTATTTCCGCTCGGCATGGTGTGCACGATACTCGGCTATACTTGAAAAGTACCTCGTCTCACATCGATCATGTGCTGAACAAGAACTATCAGGAGCTAAACAACGATCTCAAACAGATGCTGAACGATGCATCCGGCACAATAATCAAACGGCTTGAAGAACAATCTAAGGCAGAGAAGCTAACGACACTGTACCAGTTTGTTGAAGATTTGCCAGGAATTAGCAAAAATTTGGAAAAGATGAAACAGCTCACCAGCGAGTTACGGATTACGGCGTCTCAGTTAAACGATGGTGAGTGTTAAATATCATTGCAGTGGTAAAAAAGTTTGTTTGTTACGATTTCATTCATAATTTTTTATACCAACACTCGTAGGGCTTCGTGGCGTGAAGAGAGAATTGCTTACGTCGCTTAATAAATGTGGCACACAGGAATGTATTAAAGTGATGGAAGACTACAAGATTGGACGCTTGAATGTGAACGGAATCGACTACAACTCGGTAAGTTAGTCAAGGATAGAAAGAAGCTTTATATACCGGTGATGTTTTGTGTTTGGTGTTGGTGGTGACCGTGCAAACAATTTTTGAAGCTTTTCTTTTAACTTTTAAATGATTTTAAAGGTTTCATGCTAAAATAAGTTATCGTGGATGCGAACTAAACCACGAAGAAGCTGCACTATTATCATACATTGAGATACATTTATGAAAACATTAAAAAGTATAAACATATGAAAGGCTTTTAGAACCCTCTTCAAGAGATAGTGGGATTGTTTATATTCAAACCATAAAATGAATACTTCAAACAAAGTACTTGCTTTACAATGTTTTGTAAATAATCCATTATTTATGTTATATTACTGAAAAGGTTTACGAAAATGGTGTGGGTCACGTAACAAAACGATTTGATTACGGTAGCAAACTCGCTGCCAAAGGAATGCGAGTGGAGTTACCATTGTTTTGTTATAATAATATGTGTTATTGAAATTTGTAATTCAATTTTCTAAAGCAAATCGAATCATCATAATTGATATAGACCATAAGTATTTCATTCGTTGATTTGTTAGATACATTTAATTGATACTTTTGCTTATTAAAATATACAAATTCATTCGCCATTTAGGTAGATATTGTTTTCCTCATGCATATCCATCCATTGTCAGATCATGCGCATAAATATGTTTATACATGAAATACTACCCATAAGCACCATTCATCAATCGTAAATTGTGTATTACAATTCGACGTTTGCAAACCTTGTGTAAGCGTACTACATTTACGTCAAGGCGTTTGTTAAACGAATCATGTTTTTCTCGCTCACCACCACCTTCACCATTCCAACACCGTAATATTTAACACCCACAAACTAACTCAATTAATTAAACTCTCAACTATTATTCATCCTGGACACATTAATCCACCGTACATACTTTCATCGTCGAATACAAGATACAAGACAGATACTTCCCGAGGGTAGGTGACTCTTTCGGCTTTACCGCTAGTGTTGGTTGTGTTGTGTTCGAGTTGTGTTACGTTCCTCTTTTGTTAACAGTTTGTGTTTTGTCTTGCTCTGTATTTTATTTGGATCGATTCGTTCCGAAACTTTTGTACAACTGTGTCACTGTATTTTCTGGAATAAGTTTATTAAGTTATTTTTCATTTCGTATATGCTATGCTCTACTTCCAATTGTTTTTTATTTATTCGTTTTGTTCATGTGTATCGGATGAACGATGGTTTTTGTTTCCCAATATGTTTTGTTTAATATACTCTATTATCAGTTCATTACTCCATTTATGTGTATGTGTGCGTGTGTTTGTGTGTGATATTATCTGCAATGTTTCTATGTTAACCCAAAACCTCACCAAATTGACGCGTGTGTAAGCGTACCATCGGCGATTGGAGAACAAAATTGGAGGCACAAGCAACAAAAGACTAATATCATTTCATACCACATGTTGGCATCATCTTAAATCCCATTTTAAACCGCAGTTTGCAACTTTAATTTTAGTTTGTAAGATAATTATGCACTTTTTCTGTATGTAAGTACTGTCTGTTTTAGTGCAAGTATTTTCATTGCTGTTTTCTTTACAAATACAAAGCAGCTTTTCCAGCTCCGTATTGGTGCGTTTTGCTGTGCAGTGTGTACTAATGTCGTTTGACATCTTTTCTGTATCCTTCAGCTGCCGGATTTGTCTGAAATCATCGAGAGCGTTAAGGAGCTGATGGATAGCAGCCTTGGAAGTGCCATACGTAAAGGCGTCAAGCAGATGGAACAGCTGAAGAGTACGCTCAATCAGACCGTGCTGGAAAACATACCGAAAGTGCAGGCCGCTTCGGATTCAACGGGCAATGCAATTAGGGAGGTATCGAACCTGCTTACTTCGCGGCTAAGCAATGTGGCCGATACGCTGGGTAACAACTCATACAAGCATCTGGATACGGCGGACGAGTACATACAGCAGTACAGCATCTACCGATACTATGCCGGACTAGGAATCAGCTCGGTGCTATTGTTGATTTTGATCTGTCTTGTGTTTGGGCTGTTGTGTGGAATTTGTGGCAAACGCCCAGACGGTTATGGAGATGATTGCTGCAATAAAGGTGCCGGTGGAAGATTCTTAATTTTGTAAGTGATTGCATTTAAACTGTTCGGAAGGAACCGGGAAAAGTGCTTATTTAAAATAATTTTTTTTCTTCCTTTTCTTTCCAGCGCCGTTGCCATTATCTTCCTTACGTTTTCTGTGATTCTTGCGGTAGCTTTGGCTTCATTCCTGGTGGGCACACTTGCGCGTCGTGCTGCCTGTGACTCACTTCGCGATCCGGCCAACGATCAGATTGTCAGCTATATCGATCAGTTCGTTGATTTGAACCGCCTGTACGCAGATCTGCGGGCACAGGCCGAACGCTCAAGAACCAAGCTGCAGGTCAGCGATAATATGGAGCAAGTCAGCATCGGTCAGGTGATTATGGCGTGCCAACGGAATGAATCGATCTACAAGGTGCTGAAGCTGAACAACTTTGTCGACATTGACACGATTCGTGATTTCCCGGAGCAGTACGGCATTACACGCGAGCTGAATGCGCTTACGCTCAAGATTAAAATCAATCCGGTACAAATTCTTACACCGGAAGCGACCGAAGACATAAAAGCACTGCAGGCGTCGAAGCTAAACGAGTTCGACGTGGATAAGTTTACCGATAATGTAAGTTGTAGCGGAGAGAAAGCGCTAATATAAGCGTGTGAATACTTTATGTGGTACTTGTTATAATATTCCAGCTGACGTACAACATCACCGAGTATAATCTGAATGAGATAGCCCAAAAGCTACGCGATGTAGCGGACCGCGTTCCACCCGGAAAGGAAATGAACGACATTAAAGTGAACCTTAAAAACCAAGCTCTACATCTGTCTTCGTATCAGGTAGGAGTTTTGTTTTTAGCTAGTTTAGAGAAATTCGTTTTCCAAATTAAGAATGGTATAACCTCTATTGCTTTACCTTTGTAGACCAACCTTGTCGATCCGATGATTGTGTCGACAAACGAGCTTATCAAGCTATCGACCACGCTGGACAGTAGCTTGAAGTTTGGGGAAGAATCTTTCTCAAAAGCCATCGACAAATTCTTGACGCAGATCAAGGATGCTGAAATTTACATTAACAAACACGGCATGACTTTCGTGCAGAATATTACTGAGGAACTGGTAACCGGTTTTACCAACCAAATTTATGCGTACATCAAGTTCGTGATCGATTCCACACAGGACGATATTGGTCTTTGTGGTCCAATGTACAACGTTTACGAATCGGTGATTGTTGCATCGTGCCAACGAATCGTTGATCCATTTGTAAGTACACATGCATATCGTAGAGCGACTGGTGGAAATGAAATTTATCGTAATTAAAATATTTGTTTGTTTTGTTGCAGAATGGATTCTGGGCTGGAGTAGTGTGGTGTCTGCTACTGTTCCTGCCATCAATTATTTTTGGTGTGAAATTGTCGACATTGTATCAAAAGTCGGATCCTTATCCAGGGCCGATGGTGGAATCGTAAGTGCAAAAGCTTAGTTCTTCCATGCTCTATTTATGAATTCACAGGCTATAGTAATTACTCAACTGCATGCCTATATATTTCCCAAAAAGTAAATTATTTTTGTTTATTGCATGTTTTATTTAATCCTAAAAGTAGTTCCTGTAGTAATCATTGCATGATGGTGCGTGTGGTTTTTAGGGATGTTTGGAGCAGCTTGAATGTAGTGATACAATTTGCGCATGCAATTCGCTAAAACGCTTCCAAAAATAACAGTATTATAAAGCATGGTTTCCGAGTTCCACTTTTTGCTTATAATTTTGCTTTATTTTTTGAGGAAAAAATAGTAATAAGAACAATAATTTAATGGTATGATGTTGACCTAAATATGTTGCAATGTTATTAACTATATTAGTAAATTTTTAGACATTTGGCAAGTCGAAATTGATTGTGATTATCGAACCAAATTATGTTTTTCCCTATAAGAAAATAATGATTTGAACCATAAACGGTTGCATTCAAATTAAAAGAGATTCTACTACGATATTTAATATACATTTATTTTAGTTTTATAATTTTCGCGATCGTTCAAGTTTTACACTGTACATCGAATGCACTAATTAGCTAGTTAGATCATGTAAGCCAATTGTAAATATGGCATCACAAATTTGGGAATAGTGTGTAAATTTCTATATAACCGTACAAAACGTAGAATAGGTAAGTGTAGAGGAATACGTTACACTCGATAATAAAACAATACTTGACAATAAAACAAACATAATATTGGTAAGGTTTTGGCAGTCTGGGATGTTGATAAATTTGTTTAATATAATGGCAATTACTTTTAGTTAGAATTAACTATGACATTGCAAAAGCAAAACAGCGGTTCACGAAGTGATTTTGGACTATTGCTAAAAATCTTGCACCTTGTGGTGTGGGAATTCTATTGTTTTGATTAAAATTTTCCACTTACCTTCCGTCGTACGACACATTTTTCGTGAACTGTGTGTTCTGTTCGTTCTTCATTTAGGTGGTCGTGTAAATGTGTTGGGTCATACCTTGACAATTTTTTTTCACTCAACCGATGCACGCGTGCTATAAAGTGCTGCACTTGACTTTGCAAATAAACCTGCATCGTGCACAACACTGCATTACAGCAAGAGAAAGATTGATTTGTTGTTTAATTTGTTCTAATTGAAAACTCATCTCATGTAACACCTACAAACTTCATTATCGGTTAGTCCCGTTCATTATCGTTCGTGTAGAATTGATTCATAGATTGATTGGATATTTTTTTTTTCTCACAGTTTGAAAAGAGTGTACAATAGATTAATTTTTTGCGTTATGTTTTGTTCACTGGTATTAGTTTATTGCAAAAACGTTTCCAACAAAACATCTTCTACTGTTCTTGCAAGTGTTTTGCGTGTGGTGATGGTGGTTTATCCGGAATGCGATATTTTATGTTTGTGGTATTGTTTTTCTTCTTGTCATTTTCCGTTCTCATTACAGTGAGTATCTGTATGATGCCTACACCGAGCGTGATAACATTCCTCTTGCGAGGTAAGTTCATTCCCCAGATCAGGCTACCAGATATAGTTGCAAAATGGGAATATCGAAATGAAAAGTGCTAGGAATGATAAAGCGCAATTCTACAAACCTGTTCGATATGTTCCGATCACTAAAGACCCCCGAATCATACGTACCACAGTAATCCAATGCTCTCGTTTATGTACGAAACGTTTATGTAACACTTTCATTTGTTAATCGCCTGCATTTTTATGTTTCTTGACTGTCTTTGGTTCTGTTTTGTATGATTAATTCTATTTTGCAATTTGTATTTGTTTGTTATCGTTTACCTTTGGTTTTGTTGCTGTTTATTGGCGCTAAAACGCCTGATACTGGATATGTCTAACAGATGTTTTTTGAAATGATTTTTAGGACTCTTTTAATATATGATATATTTATCGATTTTTGAAAGTATTGTATCGTACCTCATTGTAGTGCATAATGAAATCTTAAAGGAATCAAATATAATTTAAAACAAAACTGTACTGTTTGAAGTAATGGATGGTGTGCTTATGTGTTGTGTGTTTAGAGCAATTGTCTTACCTCTTTTCTGGATTTGTTGTGCTTTCAGTGGTCCAAAGAATAAACGCCGCAAGAAGCAAGATCGCCGCCGTGAATCTCGTGATCGTCGGGAAATCTATTACGAAGAGGGCAGCCCATCGCATAGTCGTGACCCAAGGTACAACGATATGGCTCCGAAGTAAGTTTTGCGTTAATAGTATAACGACCGACAACAATACACACAAACATTTAAACTCTTTGGACACTTGTATAGACAGTGTGCCCGAAATGTATGAACTATAAACGAGAATCACTGAGATCGTGAAGTGCACCTGATTCGCATTTTCATGCCATAACCAATGATACATACACATACACATGAACATGCATTGTACGATTCCATCACAACCAAGCATTACCGTACATTTGTCAACGAAGCAACGCGCTTCAAGTACATTTTTGATGGTAGTGAAGGTACATGAGAGGATAATAATGCGTGTGCATCGTAATTCATCATACCAGTTCAATAGCAGGACCCACTAGCAATGGTGTTGATTTTGATTTTGTTGTACCGGAATAATGTTTGTAGGAATGTAGTAGCGCTAGGGTAGATGTTTTCGGTCCTTTTTGTAGTAATCAGAATATTTTTGTCTAGCTAGAAACCATTCAAGAGTTCACGTTTTTAGGCATTGAATTCCTCGAAAGCACACCATGAACTGACTACAGTTGTGGCAGTTTAACAACTCTCCCATTTTCGTACCATTACCGCTAATGTGCGATCGATTGCATTTCGTTGTGCGGTGTCGCTCATAAAACAAATCTAAACTGAAAGCCTTCATTGAACGAACGAAAAACCGCTTGTTTTATGTCGTCTGATATCGTGCCAGTGACAGTGTACGTCACTAACTTCCTGCATCTCATATTTCTGTACTTCCGAACAGTGTAGAGTCACAGATCCCTTCAATACTAACCCATAGCGGAAGCGATACGGCGGCATCTTCGCCACCGCCGATACTACTAACAACTTCCCACCAGCAACGCCATAATATGCACCAACGTCACCACTCTACCCCCTTACCAATGTCACTGCCAATGTCGTTATTAACGTCGCACGAGCCCCAAGAACAGGACGCACCGGCGTCCTACGGGGTGTATCAAAATACCAGTCCGTCCGGCGAACGCACCTCATCGCCTATGATCGCATCATCGTTTCAAGCCTCACAACAACCGCCAGGAACAAGCGGTTCACCGAACCGTATGCTTAGCCGGTTGTTTAGCAAAAGCTTCTTTGACGACTTCCAAATGGCGCTGAAGCAGTACGACCAGTACGTGCCGGCTGGTGGATCGTCCGATCTCCTAACAGTGACGGGACACGATCGGCGAAGCCACCATCATCAACCGTCTTATCTGCCTTCAATGCTACAGCATCATCAACATCTTCACCAACAGCACCATCAGCATGTGCCACGCACTGGCAATGTGAGCCGTAGCAATAGCAGTAGCGTTGGATCGGTACGATCGATGGCGCTCGTACCAACGCGTACACCCTCACCGTTGGACTTTCGTACAATGTCCTTCCGGCGGCCACGATCGCTAGCTAGCGAGGAAAGCGGTGGAAAACAATCGGCAACACGCACTGACAGTGGTTACGAGAAATACTAGCCTCCCTGGCTTAGTGTTGAGCTCAGTAGTTCTATAAAAGGATACGTTTGGCTGATGAGGACTCTAACGTAACGAACAGATTGGACACTGCATATCGCAGAAAACGAAAGTTTACATAGCTGCAGATATTACAGCCAAGGAAGCGATACAATGTGGCAGGTTTTCCTAACTGACCTTCAACTCTTTATGAATCTTGCTCTTGTATGTTGTGGCCATATCATTGCAAAACCATCCCCATGTTGTGTGCTGTTGTTGCGTAGCTGCATTGTTGTCGTTTTGTTCCTCAAAGACCACACCCCCCGTTTTCACCACTGTATTGTATTTTCCTTTGATAACACCACTCTCTTTGCCCTGCTTGGTTGTTTCATGTTTTATCCTTATTAGGCCCTTAGTATAACTGTTTACTGTTGGTGCAAAAGAACGCTTCCAACTTCACAACTTGTGAGATTTTTGAAGCGTGTTTTGCTAGAACACAGTTTTCTAAAGCTTTTTTAAAGGGAGTTTTTTTTGGCACATGGACGGATTGGCTTAATGGGATTCGTAATTTCCTTGTAAATACACTATTCTTTCCACTGATTTGCAGCAAGTAGCACGGAATGTGACTTGAACAATGAAGTTATTGGCCTGATCTTTCGATTAATGTTGTATATCCCACTCTATGCAATGTGCGTCTTCTTGTTGGTTAATGTTCACTACAACTTTAGATCCTCCTGTTAATCTATTTCGTGTTACCATTATGCACAAAATCACGCATTCTTCAAGATTTAAACCATTAGTCCCACATTTCTTCACATTGGTTTCTTCAAATACTATCGCTTATTTCTATTCTTACATGAGGTACTTTTAATGACTCTTCCATTAATACTATGTGGTGCATTATGTTAATGTATGTGTTTATTTTTGTACACTTTTATCTTTTTTCCTCTTCCTACTTGTCGTACTGTGTACAATCGATTCTATCTACCCGTTCGATGGCAACATCCAAAACTTTGCTTCTCAACCACTCGAATTAATAGATGCCACTATATGGCCTGCGATGGTCGACCGCGAAACGGGTTCGGTTTGCAGCAACAGCAACAATACTATCGTCCTATCTCGTAAAGACTCTTCCGTTGTTACTAGTAAAGACCAAACTCGCAATGATAGATACCAAGACAGTCGACATACAGCCTATAGGCCTCTACAGTAATCTGTGAGTAAAACCGTTCGTTCTAGTGCATACATTGGTGCCCAAAAAATTGATTCCTCTTCCGTAGTCTTTCTTATAGCTTACTCGCACACTGTTCCTATCCTATTTGTCGGCTATTTCCATAAGCTTCCCTGTTCCTAAGTGGTTGAACCATTCGGAGAACTGGTTGTGTTTTTTAATTTATTGCTTAATAAAATAAGGTTAGAATACATTGGCAGTTTGAGGGAAAGAATTATTACGATACATAGATAGTGAGGGTTACAAAAACTTTAATATTTGGTATTGAACGATTGGTATTGACATTAGTTAAGGAATTGAATGGTAATGTCAGCAAGAAAAAAATGTGGAAAAACATGTTAAGGATTTGAAACTATTATTAGGTCCAAAAATATATGTTCATGTGTATGTGTTTGGTGATTTGGATGAACGTGCGGTACGGAAAAGAAAGTGCACGTGCACGTGTCAATGTATATGTAAATGATTGTGTACATAGAAAAAGCAAAAATTTGCACTCGTTTCTATTTCCCCTATTTGCCCTTCACACCATTCTTTCTTTCTGAATTTGCTAGCCGTAGCGAATCTATCGCGCAAACTTGTCGAAAACGGTCGACATAAGATCAGTGTAACTAACGTGTGTTTCGATTGTGTGTTTGAATAATTTCAGAAACTGGGATGGCGCTCCACCGCGGTACCAGAATCCCCCGATGGCACCACCAGCAGCAGAGTATGAACGACCACCGCCGTACTACTATCCGGGTGCACCGAGCGAACATGAGTAAATCCCATTTCTCCGCTTCATGGTCCGGATGGTGTGGTCGTCGTCGTTTTTTTTTGTTTTGTTTTGGGAGGAAGCATAGCAACTGTTCTAAACCGCGTCGTAAAATTTACACCGTACAAAACGAAATAGACATCGCTTGTTCTACGAAACATTCGCGTGCCAATGTACGTTTGGAAAATGTTCATTTGCTGCACTACATAGATCATCAAATCCGTGCTGAATTGGTGCACAGTGTGTTTTCTTTTTACTATGATTTATCAATTCGCCATCGACGATAGAAAGGAATAGTGTTTCACGGATAAACTGTTTCAATTCTTTATAATATACTCAACATGTGTAGGGAACTGCAGAGGCATTAAACAATAAGCAAAGAATTGTGTTTGGATGTAAGTGCGTAAATTTGATTTATAGTTTTGATATTCTTCTGTTGTGCTACATAAAGACAGGCAGCAATTTAAATCGATTTTTATATTTGCATTTCACTTCTAACACGCGAACGATTGATTAAAGCATTTAAAAGATAGAAAGTGTGTTTACGTACCGGTGCGCCATAGCAGCAGTATCGAGTGCAGAATCTCACGGGTGGACAGCAGTAAGATTTAGAAAGCACCCATCATTAACTATTTGGCACAAGAGACACGTTTTAACGGAGAGTGGGGCGTACATGAATGAGCACACCGAACCTTTGGTTTCGTTTCGAGCGGAAACATAGCACGTTGCAAGCAGTAGCATACAATTCATTCCAAAAAAAGACCAAACAATTCGAATGAGATCAATCAAAACACATATGTCATCCTCGATAAGTACAAGCATATACATATATATTTAAATCGATCATCCTCCCTGCACACGTGTGTTTGCTCAACGATGATAATTTTTTTGTTGCGAAAAGCGTAATTGAACTATTGAAATTGTAACTAGATTATGATCGTGCGATCAATCAGTCTTTTGCCGGACAAGGAAATCATATACTGCCCCTTTCGAAAGAGATTGAATACTGAATTCTTACATTCTGTGCATTTTCTACACTAACTACGTTCGTTGCTCTTAACACGAACCACTCACTCTTGAAAACCTGTAATCGGTAGTGAACACCACTGCTAGATCTCGTTTAGAAACGGTGGACAATGCTCAGTTTATATCCGTAGGCATAGGCATTATCGGGACGTGGCTGAGTGGTGGCGGAGTGCGATGGAAAAGTACGGGAGAGTAGTACGGGTAAAGGATTGGACTCAAACGATCATTATGCGTCGATGTTTGGTCCGATGATCGATGAGAATGCTGAGATTAGTCTATAGTTTCACTTTGAACGAACGGGGACACGTTCCTTAGTTGCATGCAAAATCGACCCGCATTGCCGGATAAAAACAAAGCAAAAGGGTCAAACAATTGTGCTTGTATAATGCCCAAGGCTGATTAGCTGTATATGTAAGTAAAATTCCAAGCATGACGTTGAAACAGCTCTGAAAAGTGCTGCATGCAACGAAGCCCTGACGGCTCCCGGAAAAGTTTTTTTAGTGTGTTTTTTTGTTGGTTCTTTTCGCCCATTACTCGGAGCAGTGCTAAGCCTAAAAGTCAGTGAAATAGTTCGGATTGACTAGGAAAACTGAATTATCATTTAAAAGTAGCAGAATCTCGCTTTTAGTTTTATATGTTCGTGATTTTATACTGTTTTGCATACAAAGCAGTCACATAAAACATCCGCTGGAACCCCGATTGCGCCAGTGGATTAAATCTAGAGCCATGGGTATCGTCACCTATGGCGCTTGTTGATGTGTGGCTTCAAGGCTGAATTTGCATATATGTTTTTTTTTAAATAATTCGATCGTTCGTTTAGTTTAATATAGGATATTTTAAAACAAAACAATACATTGCGCTTCGTTATTCGTTTAGTTTAATTTGTTGCACCTTAGTAGCACACCTATATCGGTTTATTTTTAGTTCGAGAAATTTAGTTCGTTTGTCAGCAAGTGATACGGAAGTTTATTCCCTTAACTGCTATGTTTAAACTACATTTAACAGTCGAGACAATTATGAGTAAATAATTGTGAAACATTTTTACGCTAAAAACATATTGCAAGAGGAGAACGATAAATATCTACGAAATTATCATGCTCAGCAAATAGAATTTTAACACTGTGTTGATTAAGTAAATGAAAACAGAACATCTACAAGCTCACATCCTTCTTCTTGTAAGTGTGTAAGAGCCGAACCGTTTCTTCCGGTTTTTGTTTCGCCTTCGGTGGCAGAATTTTTGGCAGAACTGCGTGCCGTGCGTATGTAGAAACGGGATAAGACTTTCTTAACTTACTATTTAGCAAACAAAACAAACAAACAAAAAATCACATAAACAACTTTCACCAACCTATAGATGTGACGTCTGCGCGCGTGCTTATGGAGAAATGGAGAACAGTCAAACACGATTCTAAATGTACGAACAATAGTACTAAAGCTATTAAGAAAAAAAAAATACACTTTTTATCCTTCTCAACCGCGGGTGTGCTAAGTGCGCGTACAGCACATACATATACATACATTAAAAAGAAAGTGCAAAAAATTGAAAGTGGTAAAGGGATGAACAAAATTTACATAGAAGGTTCCGCTCCGTG
Source organism: Anopheles parensis (assembly GCA_016254315.1). Taxonomy (NCBI): domain Eukaryota; kingdom Metazoa; phylum Arthropoda; class Insecta; order Diptera; family Culicidae; genus Anopheles; species Anopheles parensis. The sequence goes on from STHC01001704.1 coordinate 17,451, forward strand.
GTAGTTAGCAAGGTAAGGATTAGAGCGATGATTTAAGCACCATTTCGATAGAGACTAAAAAGCAAGAAGACAACATCATTTGGCAGTTGGAAACAATTTCACTCCATTCGCGCGAAGGATGCAAATTACATGTTACATAAAAAAGTGTTGTAATGAACTTTTCAATGTGGTTTTCTTCCTTATGGCATGGCAGACGAGCAGAACGACGCATTTATTCGTGTATAATTCGTGTGTACCTACTAAAGAACATGTGGCAGGAACATGTGGCGTATAGAATTCGATTTCAACCTGCCAAACAGCAGCTGTCTGCCCTACACAATTGGTGTTGCCTGATTGGTGTACATGATCGTAATACACAAACATTATACATCATCCAATGAAGGAATTAACAGCAAAAAGAAGGCAGAATTAAATTCGTAATTAGTCCTAGTGTATTTGTTTTTTTTTCTACATTGGAGCTTGAGATGGAACCGATCGCGCGGTATAAAGCGCGGTTTGTGTACCGGGAGAGGGAAACATAGAAGCAAAGTATGAACCATTTCCAATGTAATACAAAGAAATACCATACAACAGCAACCAGAGCAGTGCAGGAGCGATACAACTATGGCAGATAACAGAAAACAAACTAAAGTGATAATATATGAATAAAAATGACAACAGTAAACATAATCGAAATGACGATCGGTCGCGCGGTTGACGATCGTATTTGTTTTGTTTTTTAATTTGCTGTTGGACCGAACCGGAAGTTAACTGTAGTTAAGTGAGGGAGATTAAGGAATTGATTGATTATCGTGCTAGTCGACATGACATTGTGCTTTACACAGTTTTTATCGAATGGATCAAGAAGATCTCCATGCAGTGTGTCGATGAGGTCAGTCATGATGACAAGTCAGATGAGTCGCAGCACTCTCAGGTCCAATCTCACGGGTGGTGAATGAATCGTTCTCACTCTCCACTCGCACACAACTGCAACTTTCCATGCATTGGAAGTGCATAGGGCAGCTTGGGCGGTGTGGACAGCTTGCACACACAGCCCCAAACGCGATGTTATGCAATCTAATCACTGCAATGCGAGAACGGTACTGCACGAGCCGTTTTGCCGGTGGCATTCTCCCGTACCCTCCAAAGTAAGAAAAAAAAACCCAACATGGCCGCCGGTTCACGGTTGCCGATCGCACTGTGTTCAAACAAAACAAACTTACACGAGCCGCGTCTGCAAGTGGCATCCTCTTATCCCTCACCTCGTCCTCTGTGGATGTGTGTGTTTTATGTGTTGCCACTAGATAATGAGTAGTAGTCCCCGGGTGTGGGTGGCTGGGAGCGGACACGAAACGAAGGGAAATTCAACAAGCAAATGCGCCACATCGGCGGCAGTGGAGGCTTCAGGGGTTTTGGAATGTGGACGTGACGTTCTCTGAGTATTTATACCTTTAAGCATGGGAGATGATGGTGCGAGGAAGCGAACGAATGGGGTAGGGAATGATCCGATCGCAACTACAAACGAGCGTACGCCCTCCCGTATGTCTGCATCCATTGTGAATCTTGGAGCTTGGGGGAGTTGGTTTTCGCGCCATTTTAGAAACAGACGTAGTATGAATGTAGTACAACCTTTATCTGGTGTGTACTTTGAACTGTAAAGAGTGAAGAAATCCATCACAAGTCGTAACTGTAAGTAGACCATTTTTCCCAACAAATAGTATTCCTTTATTCCACGCGGCAGGGCCGGGTTCAAATCCCATCCGGACCGTCCCCCGTAGCATGGACTGACTATCCTGCTACGTGGGAAAAGAAGTATCAAGACTTATTATTATATAGCCAGGCCGTTCTAACCGAGCAAAAAAAAAAAGTATTCCTTTATTGGTATTATATATTAGTATCGTCTTAGCTTGAACCATTTGAAATTGTTATTGATAAAAGTTTGGAGATTAAACCTTAGTCACCCGTATTTTACTCGTGTGTTTCCATCCAGTCCAGAACCATCGATTCGGATCTCCAGGAGGAGGAGGATCTTGTGATGCATCTTACGAGGTCATATGCAAAGAATAAGGGGAATCCGGTTAAGAACATTGCCGGTTGCTCTCTGTCTGATGAAAGCAAACACGATCGTACGGATTCGGGAGCTCCAAAGTGCATCTCCAATGCTGGGTGATTTGTCTGCTGTGTATACGATTCCAGCCGGTTCCCTCCGTTGAACCTGCATACGGACAGCACCGTTTACCATAAATCCATGCAAGATGAGAAAGGCGCCATGAAGAATTTTCTTGGACTCGGATGAACTTGCTTGTTCGTATGGAAGTTGCTCGAAGTTGTTGCAGCTTCCCTGTCCCAGCACCGATCGGATGGTCAGCTGTCACAGTTTGTCACAGTTTCGAGAACATTTCCCAGACACTACACTCCATCGAGGTGAGGCGTTACCGGGGGGAAGTTTTGGAACCACGAGACACGGCGAGGAATAATTTACCTGAGACACACATTTTAGTGACATACCAGTTTTTGGACATCCATTCGGGGAGGTCCTAGAGTGAGTGTGGTTGTTGTTTGTTTAGGATAGCCACCGGGATCTATCGATCACTGTGGGAGGTGTTGAAATGTTGATTTGTTGCATAATGTTGATGCTTTTCGCGATCGTATTTAGAATGGTCTGGATGATTAGAATGGATAAATAAAGGTTGGTCTGCTAGCCAGAAGTTGAAAGCTGTTCTCGCAGTGGAGGAACGCTTGAGTGAGAATCTGATGACGCATTTCGTGATGTGTCATTCGGTATGTATTTGAATATTGACTATACTGGACGTAGAATTGGATGCTGAATGACTGGCGTGTCAGCATAGTGGGTTACATTTTCTATGGAGTTTGTGGAGAGCATTGGGAAGTATTGAGGGATTTTTAAATTATCTGCAGTGATTTGTTTACCTTACGGTCACATTTTTAAATAGAAATTCTTCCGTATCTAATTGTATTATATTTTGGACGATAATTCAACCTGGAAGAGGTAATAACTTGGATATCTTCGGTAGTACTTTTAGTGTCTACCGTTGTCTACTAGCAAATGATTCACGAATCAACAACTTTAGGCGCGTGCGCTCTTGCATTCATGCATTCGCATTAGAATGAATGCTCGCGAACGCTCGAGATCCGAGAGAAACTCTCTCTCTCTCTCTGCTTTCAATCTCTGAATCGTCTGCCTGTGACTCCCTGCCGTTAGCGCAATGTCTCGATGAATTCGAACACAGCTCACCAAAGCCTACCGACGACGAACGCGCTCGTTCAGTTGGCCGTTGACGCGCGTGCAAGGTAAAGCTGTTTGCTGCCATTGACTACGGCATTTCGATTTGTTTTTTTTATCCAGTTTGATAAGGAAATTAAAAAAAAAACATCCGGAAGGAAAAAAGGGTATTCTTTCCTCTGCATTTTTAGTGTAAAACAGTGCGTTTGTGAGAAGAATAATTCGAATGGCGTTCTAAATCGGATGCGGTTTCAAGAAATCAATTCAAACACGGGCGGCATGTGTGAATGTTTTTTTTTGCTTTCTTCTGCAGTGTGTTTTAATGATTAGGCATCCTTATCATCTGCTTTGTGAGTTGTTGACCGGAGTGTACGATGCTGCCTCGTGTCCCGCGATACGGTCCACTCGAACAGCTCGCTGCCACAAGCTGGCAACGATTGTGTACGGTTGTTTTTATCGTAATTTATTTATTGTTTCATGGCGTAAAAGAGATACTTCAAAAGCACAGGGTGACCACCAAGGGTGGATCATCGTGTGGCGCACAATAAAAGCATCATCTATCGGGATGTGTGTGTGTGTATGTGCGCGATTTTCTTGTTCTTTACATCAGTTGTTTAGCTGCAGTATCACCAGTCTGTCGTCAGCACAAAACCTACCCCACCACGCCTGGTACAATCTCACTCAACAGTCTCTCACGATCATCTGTCACAGGGCGGGTGGAACAGTAGTAGTGGGTGACGTGCTATTTCGCGGGCTGCTATTCCAATGTGCACACGTGTCGCGAAGTTTTGCCGCCCTTCCTCGTGTGTCCCGTGACCTTGCTCTTGGGTGCCGGGTGGGATTGGGGGAGAAGTATGTATGTGTGTGTGTGTGTGTGTAGTGTGGAGAAAAAGGGAAGGGTCGCGTGTGTGCTGGAAGTGCATGGAAGCGGCAAGAAGAGGAAACCAGCGTGAGTGAGAGAGATACGAGAGAAGAAAAAACAACACGAGAAGAGATAACAGCAAAAGTGCAATTTGTTTAGCCAGCTTGCAAACTTGCATCATCAACGGTGTTGCGGTTTTCTTCTGCCGGAAGCATTACGTGCGTACAAGCATTTTATGTATTTGTGCGTATGGTAGAGAATGCAATTCTACCTGGTGTGGTGAATGGAGAGTGGAGAAACACACTTCCCCAAGTGCCGATCGGCACACACACACGCGCGCGCACGCCTGGCAAATGCAGTTAAAGAGCAGGCAAAACTGCAACGCGATGCAATTTTTCGTTTGAAACGTTTGTGTGGTAGTGGTTTTGTTATACTTCGATGCGTGCTGCCGTTTGTGCAATGTTTGCGGTTTTGAATGTCAACCAGTGTGCGAAGCGAGTTAGCAGTGGATGATTAGAAAGATCGATTAATTAAACCTCTATCTGTGTGTGTGGTGGTGATGGTGTCGTTTAGAAGTTTATATGGAAACTTTTGCTTCTTTTTTCTTGTTCACTAGAGTGAAGATCAAGTGAGTGATCGACGATCGAAATTGGTAAAAAAAAACCGAAAATTCCAAAACAAATCCGAAACGGAGGCGCCTGGTGTTTGCTGTCGGGTCAAGCGTTAATGCGTACTGCGAACGTTTTCGGTGTTCGGTGTACCCTGTATCTGTGTGAGATAAGGAAAACGATCATGTGAATGTGAATAGCCAGTTCTGTTTGACGGTTGTAGCGCCAATTTGATGCCTATCGCGCGTCCACACAGTTTGCGTTCTGTGGAAGGAAACATTACGAAGCGAAGGGTTTTTGCTCAAACTTTAACTTTTGTGGAGAAACATTGTATTTTCTGATTGTATTTCCCACTTTCTTTAGTAGTCTTTCATAAACGTAAATGTACCGTTTTTTTACTTGCTAAAATTAGTAGCAGTAAGCGACTTACAGTTTTCCCTTTGGTACAAAGTTTTTCCAACAACAAAAATGTGCAATTTGCAATGGGGACTTTACCGAGGTCGCTTTGTCCTTCTTTTTCCTCCTCCGTGCCCATTACTGCGTTCGAGCAATCGAAGCAACCGAGTACCGAAACCGCAAAAGTGCCGTCCTCCGGAATCCTACTCGACGTTCCCGATTCGTCGTCATTTCCAGTACGCTTACGGAATAGCTTGCGCTTTGGGGTTGGTCTCGTTTTTTTTTTTTTTGGTTTTTGTTTTCGCCAAATGTGGGCCAGGAAGAGGCAGAAGAAGAGGAAGAAGTACAGGTTGGATATTTTGCTGTCGTCCATATCGCAACAAAACATTCGAACTTCCGAAACCCTCACCCTTGGATAAGTTACATCATCATCCGGCCCGACGAGCGAGCCTGTTGAATAACGCACACTCGTTCCGTCCTGCCAGTCGCAGGCGCTGGGACTTTTCCACCATTACAAATTTATTTGTGAGCAGGGAGAATATCCCGCAAGGAAGATGGATCCGTTCGTCTGGATGGGATACGTAGGTTTTTGGGTTGGAACAGGTGTATAACCGTTGCAATTTGAAAAATATTCGCTTCTACTTTGTGTCCTGCGTGCTTATTCCCTCCTTTTTTCGCACGTGCACTTGCTCACTCGCTCACTCCTTTATGTTTGTTTGTGTGGAGTTAAATTCAACGTTTAATGGTTGCTTGGATGGATTGCAGGATAAGTTTGTCTCGTCTGCACCCCAGGCACACACATATGCACGATCGTCGGTAGGGATTATAGCGAACAGGATTACCGGTGGTGGGCACGCGCCGTAGGGTGAAACAACTGTGTTTGCGTAATATGTGAAAGGACCTTGCAAACGATATGATTTTTTTTCGGTTGATATCTTCTTTTTACCCGTTTTCGGATGCCTTAGCGCCAGAGGTTGAAATATAAATTTTATAGTGTGTTTCGGTTTTACACATACAGCTGTATAATAAAAGCAATATGGTGCATAAGAATGTTCCAAATAAAATATGCAACAGTTTGTAATGTAAATTTAAACATTGAATGGTATTTAAACTCTTCTGAAGTTGTCCAAATATCAAGTACTGTAGGTAGAATTCGCTTAAATTCCTTGTTAAAGTCGGCTTGCTTGTATGTGATTAGTCTCCAATATGGACGTGATTGATCAACAAGTTTGCGTGTTCATGATGGCGGAATGTTATCCGCAAATACACGTGAACACATTGCCGGTCAGAACTTAGTGTTAGGGGCTTGCGATAGCAAACGTGTAAAGACAATGTTTCATTGTTTTAAGAATTCGTGTTAATAGTTTCGCGTCCCATAAAGGTGAAGTCTGTTAAAGGTTAATTCATACTCGAACTTCACTTTAAATATATCACCAGAGTCTACGCATTATGTCCAAATACAAATACGTTTAGAGCGAATATACCCACCGACGTTTGCCGGAAAATTGCTGCTTACCTTTAATTAAGTTAACGACATGGTTGACGGGGGGTTGAGAAAAACTGACCGTCCACCGGGCACACAAACCGACTGCGCGT
>STHC01001959.1:0-23629 GCA_016254315.1 Anopheles parensis
GCCGTCATCTGAACGATATGACCGTTGAAAGCGAACCCGCAAGCAAATGATAATGAATAATTTGATTAAGGGATGTCCTGTGGATGTTGTCCGTGAGCGCAACACCGTGCGCTCAAGCCAGGCTCAGCCTCAGTTTCCGTGGGAAACTCTATGCAGCTGACAGGCTACCGGGTATATGTATATGGTCATGTACATTGGGCATTACCTTTCAGCGTCCGAGTGTTTCCCAACCTGACATGACTTGACATGCTGGACAGTCGGGCGGGAGATAAACCCAGACCGTACTGCTAACGTACGCTCCAAAACTTGTGAGGTTTAGCTGATGTCCTTGTAACAGAACACCTGATAACATCGCACAGAAGTTCCAGAAGTTGGATATGAAAATAGATGAACTGAGTGGTTACGTCCGGTGTATAAAAGGGGACCAATTTGTACCGCATAACGTCTGGTCTTTTGTACTAATGGTTTAAAACCAAACAAGGAACTTTAGAGTAGTAATTTTTCTTTTTATATCACAAAAGATTGGAGCTTCTGGTTTATATTATACTTGTAACCATCTCCAATCTGTTTTTCGTTCAACAAATCCACACCGAAAGCTTTTATACCCACTCCGCCGAAAGTGTAGCAAAAGCCAATAAAACGATTAAGCGTTAGGTGGATAAATTGTGTCTCCTTCCATTTAAGTGGCACAATTTGTGACCTTCCCTGTGATACCGACACGTTGATCAATGTGCGGCTGACCGAAACGACGAACTTACCGAAGCGTAAAGTCAATATTCTTCTACCGACCAAGGATTACTTTCATCTGTTTGAACGATTTTCGAAGCGAGAAATGGAGGATGGAAGAAGAAAAACCTAATACAGCTATAAAAATAGCACACCTTCACATCCTGCCAGTCTACAACGGCCAACGGTGCCGGACAACGGTAATATGTTATTTTTAAATCTGGCAAACCATTGGCTTGGCTGAAGTTAGATCTTTGCACTGTACTCTGTGGAGAGTGGAGTGAAGCTTGCGTTTGTTCGTGACTTGTGGTGAAATTGCTACACACACAAACACGTACGACCAAGGCAATTATTTTCAATGTTATCGTTTTGGCAAAGGGCACTTCCTGCTGGCAAACTATTCGAGGCAGTTTAAAAGTAACCTGCAGTGCATGGTTTTGGATTTTTTTGGTCCATTGCAAGAGAGCTCAAGTCTGAGTTGAAATCGTCGTGAAAATAAGTTATTCTACAGGTACCAAGATAGTGTGCTACTTTAGACGTAAAAAATGCTTTAAATCTTTTGGTGACAAATTTCAATTTATTAACCTCAAAATTAGAACACCTCAAACCACAATCTTGGGTCACCTAATTAAAGTAGAAAGAAAAAAAAGATAAACCTGTCCTAATTGGCGATTTGATTCCAACCACAAATCGATCAATATTTATATCTCGCTGTTGAACCGTCATCAACCGACGCCCATTATGCGGACATCCGAAAGTCCGGAAATTATTTCCACTGCCCCAAAAAAAAGGAAAAAAAACCTTACCACAAACAGCAACTCTCGGGCCGGATATTACTACTCGGCACCCGTAAGCTGCGACAGTGCGATGAAGAAATCTTCTTAAGTACCCAGGAAAGCTCACTTCCTTTGCCTCTTTTTAGTTCTTCCTCTTTTTTGCACAGATTCTTCCACCTTTCGGGTTGGCGAGGTTTTGTGTCGCAAAAGTTTCCAACCAACCAACCGGTCCTATCTGGGAAACGTATTGGGCAGTGGGCTGAGGTTAGGGTCCCCTTTCGCTTATCGACTATTATCGACAGAAAACCTGTCAGTTGGGCGTAAAAGTTGTAGCCACTTGGAAAATATACTCGTGCGCGAACTTTCACCGACGGCAAGAAGTTGCAAGTTTTTGGACAGAGCCCGGTACAGGATCAACGATTACGTAAAGGCTACTGCTTCGTCAGCTAATTTTTGCGATGAGAAGGTATTTTTGCAACGTAAGTCAATTATTACGCATGAAACGCGGGAGTTGGGGAATAGAGATGGGCCATGGTCTTCATCGAGCGTCTTCATCGCAAGGATGTTGCGCCAGTAAAATCAATTAGGCTTGCCAAATTCAATTTATGTTCAGTAGACATAGTCATGCTAGGTTGGATCTTTTCCTCAGCAAGGCAACAACCTATTCAACGTTTGTTCTAAATTGAGTTAATCTAATAAACTTTTAGCTTACAACAAAGTATATCTTGTAATAATGAGTACATAAGCTTAAACAATTCAAATATTATGTTTGAAGTCACGCAACAATAGCTTACGCTGGTTCGTGTAATATTACACCATGTCACTTGTTTATTGCCACCGAAAGCACTCCATGACAACCGCGATTCAATCGCCGAACGATGAACGTTGAACAATCGAGCCGACCAAGCGTTTTATGAGTTTGCACAGGGTTCGAAATTTATCGACCTGATAGCACATTAAGATGCCTACCGGATGTTTCGTCGTGTGTTCTAGCCATTTGCTCTCAGGGCTGGGACACGCACGCGATGATAGCGTCGGAACGTTGCCGCCCTATAAATTATCTCCACACAAGCAGAGCAGTGGTGCATCTTAGTGGTGTGAAAGCATTGTCACGATGAAGACATGTGATGGAAAATAATAGCTGATCTGTCGGTCATAATTCATACGTCCGTTCGTAGCAGAGAAGGTGTGTTATAGGTCGCTTTGTAATCTAGAAGCTAGAGATATCCCGATCGGCAGACGGAAGTTGTCCAGTGTACGAGAGCAGCACATTAAACAATATTAATGATGACGTCGTGTTTCGATCCTCGTCGTCGGGGTTGGAATCTATTCTTATACGGAGGGAAATTCACTGATAAAGGTATAGTGTTTAAAGCTGTTCATGACCACCCGAAATTGCCTGGAGAATTAAACTGCTTCCATTGAAGAGTTCGATTTTTTGGATAAACTAAGCATTGAGAGAGGTGAAGAATTATAGACTTGAGATTCATTTGAACGCTCTTCTTTATGTGTTTTTAATTATTTCTTTAAAATATTTAATTGAAACGTTGTATATATCTCTACTACAAGCTTCTTCTTCTTCTTCTTGGCTTAACGACCTTACAGGTCACGCCGGCCATTTCTGGCTTACTAGACTTATTTTACCACGTAGCCGGATAGTCAGTCCTTGCTACGGGGGGACGGTCCGGCCGTGTGGACTGGCGCCGTTTATCACATGCACCACCGGGCCGCCCCGACACTACAAGCTTATCTAATTCAAATAGGCTATTCTTATTCGTCATTGTCAATGTCTCAGTTATTGCTTGAGGAATTCTATCAAATTTTTGACATTTAAAACGACTTTTAAACGACTTTTAGTTCAATTCTTTCCAAGGTTTTTGGTGAAAATAGCAACTAAATTTATAACCCATCGATAAGAAGTCTCGTTTAAGCAAGTTCTGTCTCCTTTCTAACAGCCTTCAGTCTTTATCTCTGCTTTCCCCCCCCCCCCCTTTTTAAACCGAGTCTATTTTTGGGGCTTTCCACTTTCGCTCGAAGAAAGTTAAAATGAAACACAGAGTATACTCGTTTCCGTATGTTTGCCCAACAGCTGAAGCAGAAAAGTTTAAAAGTCAATCCATCTGGTTGCTCGAAACCACTCACCCGGGGTTCAACATTCACCGAATGGGCAAAAGTATTCGACGCTATTGGGCCATTCGCTAAAGATCCACCCGTGAGCACAATGTCTGACGTCTGGGAAATGCCAAGCCATCGCCTCGGGCGTCAGGGATCAAGCCGAGCAGCAGCCGTTTTTGGAAAGGAGAGCAAAAAAAAAACGAACCGGATTGGGTTACTTTGGCGTTCCATTTCTACTTGGTTTGGATACTTAAAGTCGAACCATTGTAGGCTGAAAGTTGGTTCCTGGTGGTCTTGTTTGAATGAGGTTATATTTCGCGCACACACTCACACAAACTGGTTTGCAACCATTTACATAGAGACAACTGGCAGCTGACCCTTGAACGTAGATGAGTTTGTTCCTGAACTAAACGAGAGTTCGAATTGTTGATGGCGCAACGGTTGGTTTCCGGCCGTTGTGAGTTTGGTTTCTTCGGACCGTAGGGGTTTTGTGGAGTTTTTTTTGCGAAGTAAAGTTTTTCGATTAAGCCGTTTGAATATAAGGAGAAAGAAAATTCGTAAACTAGTTACGCAAAGTAGTACTTAAAGTAGGAAACTGTGAGCATTAGGGCAAGAAACGCCTCAATGTTGCCGTTCAAAGATGACTTTAAAATGAAGCAAGCATAATCGTATTAAGTTTTCCATTAATTTTCCTGGTTTGTTCTAGCATACCGCAGTTTTCAAATATAAATGTGGTAGAAGAATTGTTGGAAAATCTATTTCCGTTTTTTTTTCTGTTCCATAATTCTACTGCTTCTCCAGGGTTTATGTTGACACTTTCAAGCTCGTTTGCTTTTCCTCTTCTATTTGCGTTAGCTAAGCAAGGGGATTTTCCATTTCAAATTTACCACTAAAGCTGTCACACGTACGGACCGTAGTTTGAGGTAAGAAAATTTTAATTAAAATCTTCGTTAACACAAGAGCAAGGTAAAGAAGAGTTCCCGGTGGATGCTCTATCCGTTATGCTCTTGTCCACCAGCTGAAGTGCATCTGCACAGCAAATGGAGTCGCTTTCAAAGTTTTGCACGTGGCACAGGTATTAACCATCGGAGAATCATTCTGATTCGTATTCTAGTTTTTTCTACTAACCTCTTGATGCATTTCTGCTTCGGATAAATAAACGGAGTTGGAGTTTTTTTTACACACGTTCAAGTGATTGATTTTTCTATTCCATCTCGATAGCCACTTTTAATAAATTAGCTCTAGGATGGATAAAAAAAATTTATAATCTTTCTCTCGAATTTTATGTTGATTAATCACGATAAAATATTGAGATTTTAATTGAAACTAGACTTCAAACAACATTTTGATCACCTTAAGAGCATCCCCATTTAACCAACGCAAAGATAATGAATCGATGGTCGGTTTCCGTATAAAACCACATTTTCTCGACGAACGCAAATTCGCGTCACTGATGACAAATGGTTGATAATTATTTACCAAACCAATTTTCTTCTGCTTCAGTGCTGCGTCGTACAGCATTGACTAATGCATTCATCATTATCACTTCATTTGCTGCATTTGTCTAGCAGAACATCAAACGCTGCCACGGTGAAACCGTTGGCGTATAATTATGGTAATTAAATCATAATATCTGTCTGTCGGTGAAACGACTGTTCTTATTTGTCGCTTTTAGTTTCAGTGTGTGCGGAGAGTGTTCCTTAATTTGTTGGAAAGTTTTTTTTCCGAATGTAGTACGACTAATCATCATGGAAGCGAACATAATGAATTAAACTTGAAACTTTCATCTCTGAAGACATTAGGGGAATAGTGTAATTGTAGATGATTAACTTGGTCACATACCAGCAAGCCATTATGGCAGAACCTTTTCATCTGAATATTACACTAATTTCCATTTATTATCACGAAATCACCAAGGACATCCTTCAAGGATTTAGATTAATTTTGAACAGATAAGTAAATAAAAATAAAAAATTTGTAGAAAACAGTAAGACTACAAGTCAAACAACAATAAGCTATTTGTTTGTTTAATGTAATAGTTTTCCATTTAACTAAACATTCAAAAGAAATCATTTTCCTTCTCGTTTCACTATCTTATCCGCAGCCTCGATACACCTATTAAATATATGATAATTCCGGTTAGTTTCTTCCGTACCTTCCTTGTCTTATTTCCAACTACTACGCTTTTCAAACGGTGGTGAGCTGTATAATGAAACACAAGGGAAAATGCCATGGCGAGTAAACATGTGCAGTACTGCCAGGACATCACTTATTTAAATTATCCTTACCACACGTTTGCTGTGCGTGTATGTGTTACGTGATGGTGTCTTCGCATGGCTTCACCACATAAGCCAACTCCCATGTGGAAACTGTGTGTTGGTGAGCAGTCTGCTTGTTCGAGATAATCTATGCAATTCTGCTCAATGTGTGTGAATATGGAGAAATAATTCCGAAGCAAGAAACAGTGAGGACGAAGCAACATTTTTACAAAAAAGTGATAAGAAAATAGTACATAAAATAATCAATATTCCACTAATATCTCATACCCGATGCTTAATGGCCCATTTTTAATTCATTTATTTTCAGATCCGTCTCGATGTTGATGATGGACTTTAAGGCATCCAACACGGCTACCATCGCCACCATCGATAAGGGCAGCGACCGTACGTTCGCGTCAGCCTTCTTCCACCCACCGGCATCGCCGGCACACGTCGGCTGCTGTGTGCTTAACCGAGCACCGGCCAGACCCCCGTCCGAAATCTATTTCGAAAGCCGTGGCAAATGCTGCAAGAAGCTACTCCGATACAACGGTTATCCGAACAAGGTACAGCGGCACTAAAGCTAGTTAAATATTTTAAACGCCTAGTGAAGCATTGAAGATTGTGCACGATAGTTATTTTCATGCCCCAAAAAGCTCTCTTGCGAGTGTTATTAAAAATGTATTGATCTCTTAATGTCTAAATGAATGTTTAATTAATGATAAGAAATCACTCCGCAAACACTATTCGTAACTTTCTCAATAAATGTCAGCCTTGGAAGTGATACTGTGTTAATCTTCTGTTAGCAAACCCTCCTCTGTTCCAATTTAATTTCATTATCTTGATAAAATCTTGGTGAAGTTGAGGGACCGAATAGGGGCGGTAGAGGGTAACTAACCCCGGTCGATCTAATTCACTTTACCCAACATCATCATTATCACCGAGATCTCCCCGGATTAGCACCCTGAACGATGGTTTCAAATTTTCAGCTACCTCACTAAAGCCTCACTAAATCCGGCGAATATTTAGTGTGTAAACTTGCTTCTTTTTTCACCCTCCTTCTTTCGAGTATGAACTCATTTTGTAACTGACCCAACTTATTTATAAAGGAGTCACCAGGAAACGGGAGGATGAAAAAAAACCTTTTTTTCTTCTGCGCTCAAATTTAGCACAACTTCCCGCAACTAATCCGCCTAATGCTCGGCTCCAAAGCTTGGCAACTGATATGAATCTTAACTACGCTTCGCAGGTCCTGCTTTATCCGGAAGAAGGATGGGCCCGCAGTGCAGCCTCCAGCTACTGGACGATAGCGCCCTGCCGGTGGCGAAGGAATCGCTGCATCGTGGAGGAGGTGGCCGGCTCTAGGAAGTAAGTTAAACACCAGACAGAAATTGAATTGATCTTTTGTTAAATGTTTCCCACAACACATACATACTGTACACACATTCCTTTCCCTCTTTCCCTCTCTCTCTCTCTGTCTCTGTTTATGCGCATTGTCGATAAATTATTGAATCGCAGGAAAAACGAGGTCGATCGGTTCATGAATATGGAACGCTAGCCAGAAGTTGTTGATTTTTATACATTTTGCTCCTCCATGACAAAGGGAGAAACTGTTGGCAAAACTACTGGAGAGCGAACCATTGTACGTGTCAGCGCGTGTTACACAGCCGGACACAGCGGGCTTCTGGCTGGCAAGCATTCAAACAAGTTGGCAAGCTGACATTCAGTGTGCAGTGGTGCAGCGAACGTATTTGCATGTTGCATCGCAAACTCACTCCCCAAGTTGTGACATGCAGCTCAATTTATGCTGTGTGGAAAATAGGTTGATTCACGATAGAAATGAAACATTGTGATTGTTTTGTGCTTCGAACAGAAACGGGCGAGCAACTAGTTGTTATCCATACTGGTAGTTTTGTGATTAAATTATGCGTGTTTATAACTAATATTGCATAATGCCGATGTTTGTCAGTGCGTTTTACAGTTAATTTGCTGTTATATAATCATTTGGTCTGGACCTGTTGAAAATAAAGGGATTTCCGAGTTTCGTTTTCAAGTAAAACTGGAATGTACCTTTTTCAAATATTACTTTTTTACTTAAGCTGGTACAAGTATAATTTCAAATTGACATGCTAAGTATTCAATATTTGAGGAAGCTCTTTTTTAAAAAAATCACAAAAATCCAATATATGTTTTCGACCTACTGAGCATAAATAATTCTTGACTGAAACACCGACAGTTTGACAAATGAAGAAATTGAAGAACAGAAACGATTCCAATCACAGTAATTTTAATTCAGGAAGTTTAAAAAATGGTGGACAATACCTCAAAATATTATTCCAGTTTAACTTGATAAGAATTCCGGAATTCCAGAACATTGCCATTTGAGCTGGAAACCCCTGTAAATCTCTTCAATCAAGCATAAGGTTATTATCCATTGAAAATCTTTTTAACACTAGAACTTCGAAGAGTTTTAAGTGTGTTTTATAATTCCTTTATAACAAAATAATTGTGGAAAAATAACTCCAACATTGTGAATAAAAAGAAGGGCTCAAGTCAAAGGTATTGATCCGGAAGTTTTAGTTTTATACTCAAAATCTCGAATTAAATAACTTTCACAAGTTATTATGAAATTATTCGATTTATAAAATAACGAATAAGGTGTATAATACATAAAGCAACAGTAAAAAGAAAGTCAGACGTACGAAAAATCTCACCACCATCGAAAGCTACGAAGCTATGTTTCTTCCACTTGTGTCGACATTTTGTCATTTCTGGCTGTTGCTGTGAAACCGTACGAATGTCGGTTCAACTTCTAAAGCACCGTAAGCACCGTCTGGTCAACACACAACAACTGAAAAGGTATGTCCGGTTTCGGTTGGGGTTTTTCTTTGCTTCGGGCGCACTTGTCACAAATTGCCCTCTCGAGCGATCGAGGTGATGGGTGTTTGTACAGCACTCGACGAAGATGCTTTCCGGTATCACGTGCGGACCGGACATCCGGCCGTACTGGGTGTACTGGTGATGTGTATTGTATTTGACCTAAGGAAACATATTTCTCCGGCAGAGATTCTTCACCCAGCAGGTTATTTGTTTCGAATGCTTATTTGCGTCTATGCATGAAGAATGACAAAATGGAGATGTCGCTGTCGCTAGAAAAATTAAAGCATTTAAAGTACCTTGGTTTTGGTTTTTTGTATTCAACTCTTTTTCAAATGGTATGCTGCCTTTTATCCTAGCTCCCGGCAAAGCGTCCCTAACAAAAGGCATGTGATTTGTTACTGCAAAACGTTCAACGCGTTTCTTCCGTCCCGTATTTAATCCGGCACACAATATGGCTGAGATCCATCGATTTTTTCTTCTTCTGCTGCTATCGGTTGCTCTAGTTTTCCGTAAGATTTACTACCTTTCCCGGCCATGGGCGATGTTTGCCGAAGATGATTAATATTTTCCTTCAATATATTCAATAACGCCCTTGAGCTACACAATCCATTCCAGCCTCGGCCATTCCACGGGGAGATGGGCCGCATCGAAAAACGGAGAAGAAAAAAGGATGTGAAAAAGCCACGCCAATCCATGCATGGGCAAAAAGGGCTCTACGGATATTCTTCGCATAATACGATCCAAATGACAAATCGTTCCTGATTTCCATATTTCCCACCGCTCTCCCTGCTTTAGGTTATCTCAACAGTACCAACAACAAAATCAACCTCCAAAGAGGAACCATCCATCTCTAAGCAGAGCGGATGCGGATTATGTTGCCAAACCCCTTCGGGCCAGTGATTGGGTTTATTTGTCGATCGGGAAATTTGTCTTCCTGCGGTTGAAGCTTAACTCGTTCCCGGTCGTAGTTTTTTTTTATTTGGTCCGGGTTTTTCCCCCGCCCGTTGATAGCATCAACAGCCTATCGCGTGGACAAACTTTCTAGCCTAACAAAATGCTGCTTTTCCGCTGGATGGGAAAGTTAAATTTGTTCACCCCGGGGTTCGAAGCGAAAAACCTGGTGTTCTCGTCCTACACACGTCCCAAGCCGAAACTAGATCACACTTTTGTTTGCATAGCTTGTAGCCATTTGGTGGGCGTTATATTAACGGGTGCAGTAACAACCAAAAAAAAAGGTGAACATGCGAAAAAAAATCACTCCATAATGTCCACAACTTTCCCGTGCGAGTTGGCCACGGGTTCGACACGGGAATGCCAATGTTTTCCAGCCGGTTAACTCGGAAAGCACTACGCTTTTGGCGCTTGTTTATGTAATGGAGATAATTATCCCTTTTCTGCGGTGTACATTTTTCGACAAACTCGCATCCTGATGGCCTCCGGTGAGGTACAGTAAATGTTGCTCCTTTAGACAACAAAAAAGGTAAAAGGGTGATGCGAATGCAAAGAAGCAGTAAGAAGAGAGAGCAAAAAAAATCCACTGGACGAAACAATGACATTTGAAGGGACACATTTCAGCTTGTGACAGTGGAAGAAGCCACGTTACGAATCGTTACCCACCGGAAAGGGTTTGTAAAAAGTAGACCTAAAAGGTCCAATTGTGGAATGTTACTGCTTCGGGTAGGAACTCCTTTTTTAATGGTTTCGACTTACTGACCCATGATCACGAACTTTTATTGTCAATTTCTAAAGACACAGCTCACTCCTCCCTGGCAAGTGATTTCTTTCCTTTAACACTCAAGAAATGAAGAAATGCATCGTCCCACAACAATAGAAAAGTACGTAAAATTGCAATAGCGTTGAGTGGTTTCCGTGGTTCGTCTGCTTAAGCCTGTTTAACCGAAGGAAAGAGGTTTACTTTTGCTAAATGGGCTACACAACGGCGCTCGTGCCCTTTCGAGTGTCTTGTTCTTGGGAGAATTCTTCGGGTAATTAGTTCCGTTGCGCCTTCACGGGCACAAACAGAGTGCCTTGTGTGTTTCAAGCGGTCTCAAGGTGAAAGGTTTCAAAGGCTTTTTTGCCATTGTTTGCTTTATTTTTATCGTTCTTTGTGTGTATTTTTTTGCTGTTCCTTTGTTATACCTCCCACCACGGGTTGGCGACGTGGTGAAAGTTTTAATTTGTTGTGCCGATTTAATTACGGGCTACCTAATCCTTTCATTGTTCGGCAGTCGAAATGATTATTATGGTCCCGTTCATTGCTTCTGCCATGGGGTCACACGAAGCTATTGCGATGTGATTTTGGTTGGTTGACTTTATTGAGTCATTATTGAACAACGAGCCCTTAATTTGTGTTGTTTCGATGCTGCTAATTTGAATATAAATTGTTGTGGTTTTAGGATGGGAGAAGATGCTTTTTATAATAGTTTAAATATTATTGTGTTTTTAAGAAATGTTCCCTATTGGTTCTCCTAAGTGGCTGACGTTTATCAAATGATCGAACAAGAGGTGGAAATTTTGAAGGTTGAAGATTCAGGTAAAAACCAAATTGATGGTTGCATAAGTGGTACGCAACGGTGACCTCACTTTTGAAGTCTCTAAGACATGGAGTCTGTCCAAAACTGACGGCTCTTAGCTGTGTTGGAGAGGAAGATGTGCAGAAGGATTTTTGGCCCCACATATGTGCGAAAGAACAATGGAGGAGTCTAGGCGTGCGCGTATTAAATCAGAATCGTTCGATTCGTTCCAATCTTTATACTGAGAGAACGAGATCCGCACAATAGCATGTTGAGTTGTGGTCGGTTCACATTAGTGATGGGAACTCTGGAGTGGATTCTAGAATCAATTCCGACACCGACGTATAAAAACCGGAGTATACTCCGAAGTAATTGCTCCTGATTTATCCGGATTTAACTCGGGAGTAACTCCGGAGTAACTCCGGAGTAACTCCGAAGTTTACTCCGAAGTAACTCCGGAGTAACTCCGAAGTTTACTCCGTAATCGTTACTCCGGAGTAACTCCGAAGTTTACTCCGTAGTAGTTACTCCGGAATGTCTCGGCGTCGGATTACTCCGACTCCGGGAAAATTGAAGATTTACTCATTACTACTTCACATGTGTAGTCTAAAAAAACTGAATGATTACCACCACCTCACGGACGACGTGCGGAAGAACTGTCGTACGCGTTCAGTTCACAACACTGATCGAACTGGACCGCACTCAATCTTTTAAAAGAATCATTTGTCTAGAGGAGACGCTATAAGTATGATCTCTGTAAACTGTAAGTGTATTAGACTTACCATACTACGATGGGCTGGTCATGTCATTCGAATGACACCGGTCGACCCATTCCGTGAAGTCTTTAAGTCGTTCACATGGACAGGGTACTTTCGGTAGGATGCAGTGATGGCCTGATAAGAAGAAAAAAGAGAGAAAAATATATTATTAATAAATACACTGACACTCCATTAGCTGATTTAAGTTTTTACACAATTCGAGCTTACTACCCCACACACCACTCTACTTCCTCGAAGCAGATTGATGATGGTAGGCTGTCATTTAATTTATTTCCATCCATTTGCTGCGATCGACATCCACCTTCATTAATCAACCAGAAGCAATGGAACGACGCTGGTAACAGCATGTTCTCGTTACCTAATCCCACCGTTTCCTTGCCGTTTTCCCTGTATAAAGTGAAATTTACATTTACTTGATTATCTTGCACCCCACCGTACACCACACGAGCTTTCAAGTGTGCGTTTGTGTGGCATTTTCCCTGCCCACCAACACAACAAGACTATAGGCAGGATAAAAAATTAAATCACACCCCGGCGACTGGCGCAACGAACAAATCGTGTGTTGTCTTCGCGAACCGTATCTGCAGCGAAGTAAAAGCTCATTTCCAAGACCCACACCAACCCGAAAAGCCGTTTTGGTGGTGACAACGGATTTAACCTCAACCTGATCAACACTGACAACCCGTTGGGTTTTTGGTGCCAACGGGGGATTTTTTTCCCACAAAATCCCGTCAAGACAAGCTTCGTTTCTTCGTGCCATTCCGATATGCGGGAGGCGTTGAAGTTTGTAAAGTGCGAGCAGAAATTAATTACGAAAGTGTCAATTCGTTTAATTAAAACGTCCTGTTTTTTTTTACTTCAAGGAAGGGTTCTGCTGGAATTCAGATGAAGAAATATTTAATTAATTTACCCTTCTGTTTCGGTTTTTCAACAACCCCGCCTTGTGTTTTGTGCTCACTTGGTACAGTTGTTAGGCTGTTAGAAACCATTCCATTACACAGTTCATGTGTGTAGATGTGTTGATTGGCCGATTCGGTACGTCTTTTTGCCGAACGGAGCTCTACCGTTTGTGACATTCCTTAAGGGAAATAACTTCAATCCTTTAGCCCTTCGATGTGTTTGTGTGGAAAAAAACCCTTGTAAACATACACATTTCTTGCTCGATACGTGTGTGCATAAAAACATCATCTGCAGTGTTCCGCAGAACCCGTCTCGCATTTCCCCGTGAGACACACATGACGAATCGAACTGGGTGCAAACATTTTCCACAAAGGCAGCCGGATATATCATAAAACTCTACATTGGTTGTAAAACCCGGCCTTTCGGCCATTGACGAAAGAACAAGAAAAAACAAAACCATACACACAGAAGCCTCATAAACAAGACAATAACAATAATTGAAAAGAAACGATCGAACGAAAGCGTCGAAACTGATGGGACGTTTCGTGTCGTATGTTCGTGTGGAAGAGAAATGAAAAACGGGCCTTTCGTTGGGTTTGCTCCGTATTGGAAATGGAGCGTTTTTCCTGTAAAAAGAAAGAATTTTGGTCCGCTCAAATTCTGTCCATAGCCTTGGCACACGAATGGACAGACGGGGTACGGTAGCTTCATCACCCACAAGGGAGCTGTGAGATATTTATTTTCCTTTCAAACCGTGCGTAGTCTTCTTTCCAACTCTGAAGCTTCTTGCCGTGTTGTGTTGCCGCTTTCCACAGTCATTCGATTGCTCTTTCACTTTCGATGTTTTGGGCCGCAAACGCCCGAAGGGTACGATTTTCGTCGGCTTCCGAATTTTTCGGCGGGAGGGTGTTGGAAAAGCTTTGGGAAATGTCCCGGCAAGAAAATAGCCACCCCAACAAAAACGCATGATGCTTCCGTGCAAATAAAACGTTATTGGAAGTGGGCCAAATAAAGGAAAAGCGCCAGTTCTTGCGTTCGACCAAACGGATGGTAGTTTTCCATTTTGTGTTTTTCTTTTCTCCTTTCTTTTTTCTCTTTTTTCGGCTCTCTTAACCCTCTGAGTGGGTGTCGCTTTTTTATGTGGCCCACTGCCACACGCATTTGGCCTTCAAGCTTTTTTCCACCCTACAACGCTCCAACAAACGATGACTTTTATGTGTGTTTTTGCGTTCGGGCGATGAAAATTATACCCTCGGGAGCTGACTTGCCTATTTTTTCATTCGATTCGACCATTTCTCTCTCACACACACACACACACACACACACACACACCCTAGCGTTGTGTTATGAAACGCTGAAAGCTCTGCTTGATAATGTCAATGCTCTCAATAGGTCAATTGGACAGGCAAGACAGGTTTTTTTTGTTTGCATTTGGCTTTCCTGCCTGTGAATGGGTATAAAATACGAACGTTTTTACTTTTTCAATTCACTCACTCAAACAACTTTATCTACACCTACAGCACGACAGCTTGTTTTCAGCTTGATCTACATACGAAGCTTTATACGCACAGAAAATGGTTGTTTTTCCCCCCATTTTACTACCATTTCCAACAGCAAGGTGAATTTCGTAATCCAAAACATTTGGAACATAACCATTCCCATTCAAAACCGTTCAAATTGGCTTTATATTTATGGGTACGCTGGGAAGAGCTTTACGATTTGTGGCATAAACTTTTGCAAAACTAACTTACGAACCGGATTGACTCCAATTCGGTAGTGATAAGTCTCTATTTACTAATAGCTCCTTCGAGCTTTCGGATGCTTATTCTCCATCGCTGTTTCACGTGCTTTTTCATAACACCCTCCCCCCAACCCAGCATATCATGATCGACCGCCGAGCTAATCAATCTTATCCCTTCCCATCAGCGCTCTCGGAGGAGGAATAAAGTTTTGCAAAAGGGGGATTTTCCGAGCATAAATCCACACCATCCATTCACCTTCATCACCCTCACCCAGGGGGCTAATCTAAATAATTATTCTCAATCTTCGCTTCGCTTGCGAGAAGAAGTTAATCGTGCGGCAGAACGGCTTTCCGAAGGATTAAGATGTAGCATCTTTATGCGTAGTAGTCGTACGTATGTGTATGTATGGGGTGGAGTTAATATTTGGTAGTTGGGAAAACTTAAGACACGCAATACTGTATTTCATTGATGTGTCATTATTCTTCAAGAAAGCAATCAGTTTATCGCTAGGAGTACGGTGTGTGGTTTTCTACAAGAATAAGTAGGGAAATTGTTTAATGAAAATTAATATTTTTAGGCCGAAGTATAACCGGAATATGGTGCCTTTTCCGGGGAAGGAAATGCCTTTCAACCAAAGAAAATTGTATCCTCGTTTAGGTGTTCAATAATTGTGAGCAATACGGTTCGGCCGTTCTTTTCGAATAAAAATGTAACATTGTTATGCATTCAATTCACTCTTATGAGGTGAGTTCGTTTACAGTGTGTTTTCCATAAAATATTGAAATCCATAAATTAGAAAATCATTTTTATTCCAAGCAAAACTAGACAATTTTCCTTACTTTTTGGAAAAAACCCAGTTTTCATGAAAACAAGTTTTCACCTTTCGAGCGGAATGCGTCGCAGATATCATTGAAGTCCCCACAGGACCTTTCCTTCACTTCACTTCTTTGACACATTTTTTTCACTTTTTTTCGCATTCAATTACACATACACATTTAGAACAACTTTGGCTTCTTTAAAAAACTTTTCCACAATTGAAAAACCTCACTCACCTACAATGCCCACATTTTTCAATACACTATTTCACACAATAAGCAATAAGCTCGTTCAAGAACAGACCAAAAACAACCTACACTTTCTTTTATTCTAAGCACCATGACACAAGCAAACTTCAATACGTTTCGGCACATTTAAAACACAACACTCGCCTCAAATGACCCCTTTTTTCACGCAATAAGTGAAACACGAATTTACGCAACAAGCAATAAGCTCATAAGCTCAAGACATCACTTTTTTCATCTAAAAACAACCAACATTTGCACTTTTTTCACTGTGCACAACGGATGGAAGCCACTTTTCATAACATGTACTGATTTTTTTTTTAATTTCTAGGCTTTATTAACTAGGCGGACAAACACCACACGTTTGTGGCATGATTTTATGACAAAACAGGCTTTCAAAACGCACTGCACAAACACAAATGCAAATGATTTGCAAACTTAGTACGCGCATAGTACACGCACTGCTTTCTAAATTCGCTTACTCTCACACACACGTGCCCTCCGCTTTGGTGTAATGAAAGCACCGCACTCGAGCGATATGATCGAAGTGTCACGCATACGCTGACACAAACCCACGCCAACGCTGGCATCAATTTGAACGCGTGCAAAGCAAAATTTCACTGCTTATCATACCATTAACACACGAAATGATGTAATAACCATTGTTTTTATAGAATAAGATCCTCGAGGATCACTTTTTGACATCAAACAACAACTTTTTGCCACATTTTTTATGTAAAAAGGAAGTACGCCGAACTACCGAAAGCTCTCGGTATTGCAGTCCGAACACTACTGATCACAGTTTCTTCTATATTTCTCCTGCTTCGTTATCACGACACACCTACATAACTGTAATTAAGTGGCCGCCCGATCGCATCCCTCGCACCTTATTCGTTCACACACTTTTCTCTCGCGATCTCCTCTCGAGTCCTCAAATGCGTTCTTATAAATATTTTTCAATAACTTAAATAACATTGTTGTGATTAGTAAGAAAAGGCTTTAAAGGGAAATTGGTTCGAATTGGGGCATTGAATTATTTAGAAAAAATAACCCCTCTCCCATACCACCGTGTTGGCGGATGTGCCATGTCTAGGAGAAAGGTTTACTTCTGTTACCAACATTCATACACATTTTCGTTCTTCGAGGCCCCTCCGTCCTGCGGATCCCTAAGGCCACTGTTTAATAGCCGGGAGTAGCCCAAAAGACTTGACGTGGCCATAGTGATAATTTGCTAAGACGATATTTTATGCTCACAATTCTTATACAAGGTTTAATTTAATTTAAATTAATTAATTTAAATAAAAATATATTATAATGATCCACAAGTATAAAGTATTGTTGGAGAAAGCCTAATTAAATTTACTCCCACGTTAAATTACCTTTAGCTGAAAGTGAAACCTGATAATCATTCTTTTCTATATTCATTTTCCGAAGGCACATCTTTTCTAAAGCACCCAACAATTTTACCTCCCTTCCATCAAGAGCCATTAGATCGTGTGTCCGTTTTAATTTCCCCCTTAACTGGTTTCGATGACAACAGAAGAAGCCTACAGTACGGTTCGGTTCCTACAGTCTTCACCTACTATTAGCAGAGGCTTTTCGTCTTCATCTCCCCTTTCAAAAATCCTGCCCAAAAGGCGAACACACTTGCCAACAGCCCAACGATGGCGGAACCAGCGCTACATAATAAGGACACATCCTTCCCATTCTTCTTCAGAGCACCATTCGGAGCGTCTTAAAAAGAGAGCACACTAAATTTGCCAAGTAATTTAATATAGCATCTCATTAGCCAAGCCTCAGTTCAGGGACCTTCTGCCGGGTCCGCTCCGGTACTTTAGAAGTGGTAAACCGCCTAATTTAAATCCAGACCAAGCTCCAGCACTTTCCTTCTTTCTCACACGGAACAAACGTTCCTTGCAGCCGAATAAAAGCAACATAAAACGAGTCAGACGAGAAGGAAAACAGTCGCTAACAGAAAAGCTTAACATTTTGGGTGAGATTTTCATTCACTTTTTCTCCCTTGCCGTTCGGTTGTTCTTCTTTGCGAAGTGGAAAGGAATTAACAACCAGCTCCAGGCTGGTCCACCTGCATCCCATGCCCACACATTTGCCTAAGCAAAGCCACCGAACAGGACGGTTGTGAAATTATGTCATAATTCTGCGCAAAACATTCACAAATTAAACCAAGTCATTTGGAAATCCGCCACCGACGCCCACTTCCTTCCAGCTGGTTCGTGCCAGATGGCAACACGGCACAGCTTATCTTCTGGTTCTGGTTTCTCAGCGGAGTTTCTTGCCATCTTCGGTGCAGACTTTCTGATTCGCACTGGTCGCACCCCAGCAGAGTGGTCGTTATCCCCCTCCCCCGTTGTGGAGTTTGCTCCGAGGTTAGAAAATCAAAACGCAAAACCAAAAACCCAAAGTCCCCGTTCGTGTTAGTCTACCGCCTGAAGGTACCATCCGCGGCAACGAGATGAGTGCTTTTTTGCGTGAATTCCAATGAATGCTGGTGTTTCACAAATTCGTCATCATCAGCTTGAAACCACTCCGCGAACGGCTGGTTGTTCTTCTTGCGCTGTGAATTAACTCCCCTCAGGACAGGCAATAATGTACATTTTGGGGCTGGAGTTGTCATCATTTGAAATGCTGGCGGGTATTGCTGGCTGACGGAGTGAAGTACACGGATTGGTCAATCTACTTTCAAAGCGGATGAAGTTGTTTTCTGATGAAATTTGATGGCATGACGTTTTGTATCCGTTGCTAATGTTTCATTCTTTGAAGAGTTGTCGAACCGAGAGTAACTTTCAATGGAAAACTTCAGGCAAATAGCATTCAGCTGTCGATTGTGATCTGTGAAAAAAATTGTAGATACTAGGTACACGTGGACACGTGTTTAAAGTACATTTCAAATATTTTTAATCGATTTACTTTATGATATTGTAGTTGAATCAATTTTCATTTCCCAAAATGTTTAACTGTTTATATGAAATTATTTTAAGTGACTTTACAAAAAAACATTTTTATTCATGTTTGAAGAAAATTCAGTATACTAAACATTTTTTTTTAAATTTTATTCTATTTTTCTTAGACAATCCACACAAGGCCGCATGATCGTTGTTGGTGATGGAGCACTCCTAATAGTCGGTACCTTCAAACGGCGCGTTCCCGATCCCGACTTCAAGGTAAAGACCATTGTCCATTCCTCCCAAACCGTTTATTTAACAGCAAACAACATTCCATACAAACGTAATAAACCGAGAACTGGAATGTCGGCAGTAACTGATGGTTTATTAGTTTAGAGCACTATTATAGCTTCCATTTTGTTGCATTGTTGCCTGCTCTCTCGTTACTTCAACGACATCGGGAAGTATTCGTTTTGTTTGTCTTGCCTATTGCATGACCGGGAAATAATATTTGTAAACGGACCCTTCCGGTCATGATACACCCAGCTTGGGTTTTGTTTTTGGGACATTGAAATTAAATTACGCCTTCCGCTTTTACCATTTTTCCCAGCTCTATCTTTCCTCCAACATAAGTTTGGCCGACTATAATATGGGCTACTGCCTGACGGGGACACTGGAGCGTGGCTGTGAGCGGACGAACCAGTACCAAACCACCCACTTTGCCGTCATACGACGCTGCTGGCCTTCGAACGAACACGATGGACATCACGGTGGGGGTGGTGGGTTCGGTGTCGGCGGTGTCGGTGGGGGCGGCGGTGGTAGTAAGAATAACAACAAAACACAGCACACCTACATCGATTTCCTCTTCAACCGATGATAACATGATACCGGACGGGATGAGAGTAGGACGGCAAAAGCAAATAAAACAAAAATGGGGGACAAAAATGGCGATTACGTGAGTGCGTTTTGGTTACGTTTTTCGGCCCACATTTTGACGGGAGTTCTTGTTTCTTTCTCGTTTTGCTAAACAACCAACCCAATGGTAGTGGACGGTTCGCTTTGGAACCATCAGATGACATGTGCTTTTAGGTAGCAGTCGATGATACTATAAATTTAGATATGAGCGGTATATTATACAAACTGAAGGCGATTTTCATAACGACAATGATGGTGTGCAAATCTTTCAACGTCAATCCGTACGGGCACACCATGAAACGAGGATAGGAAAACAAAAAAAACCGCGAGCTATGCTTTAAAAAAGCAACATATTATGTTAGCGCAATTTTGTCACTCACCCAAAAACACATAAAACGATCAAAACAAACAGAATAAAATAGAAAAACAAATAAAAGACTTGACGAAAGATACAAAGAATAACAAAAGCGAATGAAACAAATCCAGCATAACAGAAAGCGAATCAATAAATCGATTTTTTAGTGTGCTAAATACGGTAACAAATCAAACAAAACTGACAAAACGCAAAGAGCCTACTGTAACGAAGAGATAGAAAATAGATATGAAACAAAATATGTATAATGCAAAAACAAAACTAGAATCGCAAACCATACAAACACTTCAAACACACAAATCAAAAAAGGAAAAAAAACAAAATAAAAATAAAGTCAATAGATAAAAACATTTTCCAAAAACATAGAAAGAAAAATTTTCCACCACAATCGAAGAACTCGAATGGCGAATGGTCGATTCATCTCTGCACTTTTATTTATATTTAAAAATTTTGCCTGCGGGGGAAAATATATTGTGTGCAGGAAAATCATACTTTGTGAAGTAGCACACTAAAAACAAACAACGGAAGATGTGAAATCAATCATCTAGCTATGATAAAAAAACCAAAAAATACGCGAAATCGGTTATCGCACGCGTTCGTTGTTTGGAAGATGGTAAAAAGATATCCTATAGAAAGTCATAACAAAACACAAAACGCAAAACCCAGCTAAAGGCAAAAAGTATAGTTGTGTATAATCATACCTTTAGAAAACGCGTGAGACGCCCGTATCGGTGGTGCGTTGAGGAGACAATTTTGATGCTGAATTACGTAGTGAAAAGTATTTTTGTACCGGTCGCTTTTTGTACATAGAAACTTCGCTTGATAGGCGCAATCGAAATGTAAGAGAAATAAATTTACATACAATTATAACAGTGAAATCAAACGATCGATAGCTCGTACCACATTGTATGTAGAGCACACAGTGTATAGGTTCGCTTTTCTGCATTGCTTTCTCGGTGAGCAAAGCCAGCGTAAACTGCTGCTCGTTGTTGCAAGAGAGCAACCATCCAAACATACGTAAAACCATTTTCCTTATTCCTTTACCTTGCGTATAACAGTTGCAATACTAGATAAGTTCCATATCTTGCTCTTTACATCATTATCTCATAAGGTAATTTAAAACGGTTTAATTTCATTTGCAATTCGCTATACTTTTAAGAACAATATCATTTAATAGTTTTTTCCCTTAATCAGTGTGCAAAATGTAATAGAAGCGAGCAGATAAACAAAACAAAGACACCCAAAAAACACCTAAATAAGCAAAAAAAAAACACTGTAAACACAAAAGAGACAAAAACAAAATCAAATCATTCGAAATCAAAATGTAACACGATGAACATTAACGTCCTGCCAGTATTTAACGTCCATAAACAAATAGTTGTCTAGTTGCACTGACGCGTCCTCACAAGCGCACCCGGTGTAGGGATAATGGTGACTGAATGCAAAAGAGGAATTAAGCTAGCAAACAAACAAAGAAAAACAAACGTTTAGGAAGTGAATATTACGATTCGAGAACTGCTTTTCTGTTTCTTTAAAGTGTTGTTTTCACTAGTGAGAACAATACATTGAAATCAGTTAATGTTGTTCACCCCTGGAATGGGACAACGTTTATTTGTAATAATAATTTATATTGCTTAAAGGAAATTGAGATGTTTGTTCTATTTTCTTTTATATCAAAATCCGCAACATACGTACTTTTAAATGCCTAACCGTAATACAATCGTAAATCAGGCTTAGAACATCAAAGTACTCCTAATGTAGTAGTTGAGTGAAATGAGCCCTTTGAAGTTTCCAGTTCTTTCTTTTTCTTTTCTACAATTCGAATATACAACCCAGGAAGCCCAGGAACTGAACATACAATTTTTGCACACCAAAGACAGAATATAAGCAGATCGAACGCTGTATCGAAATGGCGCTTCGACAACTAGCTTAGCTTTCTCTTTGTGCGTGTCTGTAGACGAATGAGTAGTAGACGCAATAGACGCAAAAACTAAACAGGTCGTAAGGCTGTCGAAAACGGTTACATACACCAGATAGCTCACCATAGATGAGATACGGAGTGAGCTTTTTTTTGCTAGTAAGAAAGCTTTGTAATGGCACAAACCAATCAGTAACGCATCAGGAACGTTTTGCAGTTTAAGTTTTGCAACCCTGCCCATATCCTTAACCTTCGAACGCTACGCTCTAATCCAAATCACGCTACTAGCATCCCCCCAAACCCACTTATATAAAGGATATGTGTAAATCATCTTACATGCGCAGCTTATAGCATAGGAAACAGTATGTGGGTAGCAGGAGCGAATACAGTAAACAAGAAAGAGAAAGAAAAAAAACTATAACATTAAGCTCACGGAGAGTAAACGTCTCGCAAAAAAAGAAACACACAGCTAGAAGAGAGACTATTTTTTCTAAAGGAATTTATATACAAAACCCAGCGAAAATAAGGAGAATGTAAGAATGGTAAACCCACGCAAAGACAGAAACGAGTAAAACGAGTAAGGGAAGTCGTTTGTTTTTGTGTTCTTAATTGAACCAATAACGAACGAAAGGATTGTAAGATACGAACGGAAACAGTTTTTGGGGGGTAAAAACGAAAATGGATGAAAAGTGAAAATGTTTCCCCTGGGGTTTGGCAAATTTCAAATCAAATCGTCGTCAATAATGATGTATAAGTGTAATTATGTATGTTGCGAAAAGGTGGTCTGCATCGGTTAAAACGGATCGCGTTGTTTATGAGTATAACGATTGTCAAACATGGACGCGACGATGATGATGATGAGTACAGTGGGAGAAGAAAAATAAATGTTGTTATAATTTCCAAAACACCCGTTCTTTTCGTTAACCGTGTTACCATAGTCCATGATGACAGTGTTACAAATTTCGTAAAAGTTGCTACATTTTATTATATCATGATGGTAATGTTATCCTTGTTCTAGGATTTCTATGATTTGTTAAAAATGTTTTACTATTTCTTGTATTTTTTTATTCTACATTTTTTTCGTTCGATATATTCGTTTGTTCGATTGCATTGTCATCGAACAATTCGAACACACCTAAGGGATGATTCAACTATCGCGTAACGCATTTTTTTTATTCTTGACCCACTTCCCCCTATTGTAACAAAACGTAACGCTGAAAGATTTACTACATTTTATAATTAATTCCTCCCTCTTTCATCCCCCTGCGACAATAAATAGAATAGGATTTTTAACAGATTTTATCATGTCCAGGAATCTGCTCGATACTTTTATTCTGTCGTTATGTAAAACGATCGTATCAAAGTGATTTATTGACGGCTAGAAGTGACCTCCTCCGTTGGATGTACTCTTGGTGTCAAAAATCATTTGTGGAGATTTTTGCCGAAAAATCATGGGGAAATTTACGAGAGGAAAGAGTTGAACAATATTTTATTTTTCATCCTAATTACTCACACACATCTATCATGTGTTTCATAGCCGATATTATTCACACATGTAACGAAACGTAACGCTGCCAGTAACGTCCCTAATCCAGTGTTACGTAATAGTTGAATGATCCCTAATGTGTACTATTTCTTACGACCTTCGTTCAAAACCCAAGACACACAACAACAAAAAAACAATCCTGTCAGCTAATCAGTATTGTCCTTTGTTCAAACTGCCATTTTGTGTTCCATACTCCCCCTTTCCCCTACAAATCACCAAAACGA
>STHC01002027.1:0-23529 GCA_016254315.1 Anopheles parensis
AACGTTTGTTGAAGCGATGTTGTTAGTTTGCCAATGTTGTTGCTACACTCGCTTGGCATCTTTGATGGGCGTAAAAGCGTGCCATGATGATGGTAGAAACTACAACTTTTGCTTCCAATAAGCAACGACAACAACAACCATGTGCTGTTGGCCTGGCCTGGTGTGAAGTCTTCGCAAAGGGAAGTCAATATGTAAGTCGACACACAATACAAGTTCTCGAGCGTAGCGTAACGTGAAGCAGAAAAAGGCGTGTAGCGGAAATGTAAGTATATTTTTCACCCTGGTACGTTCACATAATACGGTTGAATGGACGAAGAATGGTTGAAATTATTAGAGCGGCATTTAACACGTGAAAAACATGTTTGTCACTTGCGTGAATTAAGCTTAAAAACGGGCAGGAAAGTGTTGACAGCAAACAGCATGGTATGGGATTTTTGCTGACAATCGCTTTGTGGTGCTCGCTTCCCGGTTCAAAACCCCGGGCGGTACCACCAGGGTCAAGTGCTTTTCAAATAGCTAATGCATTCTTGAATAAGTACGTCCTCTTCCATGCATGTACAAGAGGATGGCATTTACATCGTCAACCATCGGTACGGT
Organism: Anopheles parensis; assembly: GCA_016254315.1. NCBI lineage: Eukaryota > Metazoa > Arthropoda > Insecta > Diptera > Culicidae > Anopheles > Anopheles parensis. The sequence goes on from STHC01002027.1 coordinate 598, forward strand.
GGCTTCCCTTGGCTGGCTTTGGACCAACAAGGACAAAACAAAACAAAAAAAGCGCCCGCGGCATTACACTTTTGCTAGAGGACACACAAACACATGAGTGCTGTTGACGCCAAGACTTGTCGTGAACTAACCCCGTAATGACACAGCTTATTTTGCTCGGGCGTTTTTTTCTTCTTTCCCTCTCACCAGCCATTGCTGGCTCGTTGGGTTGACAATGTCAAGAGGCTTTAAAAAGTTTCCAGCTTTTAAGTCGTTTTGCCTGTGTCATGCTTCACCACTGCGTCGCGGGAGTTGGACGGTCGTTGGTGTGTCAAAAGTTTTACCACGGCATCCCTTCGGGAGGATTGATTTGCCCTGATGGTTTGGTGATGATTTATAGTTTTGCTAAGTTGCGGATAATCGAGACGTTTGATGGTGGGACACTGGGATATGGGTATGGGGAACGGTAAGACGATACCTAAATCCATCATTCGTAAGTATGGATCGAAGCATTGATCGCCGTTAGCATCTGTACAATTTGAAGAAAATGATGAAAAGCTTAAAAAGCTGATAGCAAACGAAAGTAAATGATTAGAATTTGGGCAAACATTTCAAAACTTAAAAGTATTATACTAAATAGAGGAAAGCGTCAATCACCAAGTCAATCAATTTATACATTTTATACTCCATTTATACTTCACCTTTTATCATCATATATTATTAATAACATCTGTTTCTATTCGTTAAAACTATATTCGATTTAAGTAAAATTCTTTAGATAGTTTTTTCTCAAATTTTTACTGATCACGATTGAAGATCTTCGGCTATTTGCTGTTGGACATTTTCACTGAGCAATGATATCTTTTTTCCATTAACGTAATAGGATATAAACTTCCCAGGATGCACTATCGATCACATATGTTTGTTAGATGTGTAGTAAAAGTCAATAGAAGAAGATCTTCCCAAAATCTCAAAAAGATGTCAAAAAGATTGGGGATGTTCTCGAAGCGTACGAAGCTGGAGATAAACCTATATTTTGTATTATATTTTTGAGAACAAATCGATGCACAAATGGAATAAAAATGAAACTCAAAATGGAATATTTTTATACCCAAAGCTTACGACCTAGCTCACTGGAAACTCGTGTGAGCTAGGACACTTTTCCAATATTGCTCATTATCTTTTCTAGCGATAATATGTATCCCTTTTTACAATTTATATCAACTTAAATACAAAATAACGCTCCCCTAGTAGTTTAATAAACTGCTCTAATGTCTGGAACTCACTCCTAACTTAGTTTTAAGTATGTCAAGAATAATGCTATAATACACCAACGTGACATATTTACAAGTGATTATCAAATATCAATATCCCTATATCAAAGATATACACAAAACAAAGCTTATATTGAACGTATATTAAAGTGTTGTTTTGTCCTTGAATGTGATGCCTTCCAAAAGACGATAAAAGTCATAACATCAGGCACCATCAACAATGGTAGAGTAATGTTGATCGTACATAGGACGCCCCGCTTCAGATCTGTCTACGGCATAATGGTGATAATTCATCATATATCAAATATCACTATCACTGCCCAAATGCACGTTGAAGCGTGAAAGGAAAATGCGCAGACAAACAAAAACCGTCCCTAACGGGCATCGAATTGAACGAACCTTTCTGCGGGCAAAATGACGGGGGGAGAATCCAGCAGCGATGGGGACAGCGGGTTTAATTAAGTGCTCTTAGGTAGTGGCATATACCACCATTACATTGTGTATGAGTGTGTGTTACAATAGGTGTGTGTGTGTCTGTGCATGACGATGGACTGGTGAAACATAATATCCTTCGAGCAAATGTGTACACAAAATCGGTCACTTTCAGTATCGTCGTGCTCTTTTGTTGCTCTTTTCCTCCTTTTCCAAAGTGGGTAATATTGTGGAAGGAAATGAAGATGAGTCCTAAAGGGACATCGTTGCATCCCTTTCCTACATTCAACCATTTAGAGTGTGTGCATTTCCGTTTCACTTCAAGGACAGGGGTCTAGTCTTGAACAATGGACGACGTACACAACAACCCACAAAAACTCCCACTTTGTGCGTACTCATGTCCTTACGTACACACACACACACACACGAACACGCGCATACGTACGGTTGTCTGGAGGTTTTCGCACGCTTACGCGCAGATTGGATTGGAAGTGGATGAAACGATTTTTGGGGGCGAATCCTGACAGCGCTAGCAGCGAGTTGTGTCCGAGCAAAACCGGGTGTACATTTGGCATCGAATGAGCTACTCAACATTCTACACAAGCGTATTCCGTTACTGCAACAACTACTGCCTCTCGAGCACCTATTCACTCAAAACCAAAATGGCATTAAAAGAATATAGTTTAAAAAAATAACGAAACACAACAAACCTACTAAACAACTAAGCGATCGTAATAATCGTACGGAAATGCGGGCATTAAGAAGGAAAAAAAACAGGATGGGACTAATGCACTTACCCTTTCGGAGGGTTAGGGGTTTAAAGCTTTCTAGAGCGACGAACAGGAATGGACCATGTTCGATGTTGGTTCGGTTCCAAGACAGAGCATCAAACAAAATACTCGCCCAGCAGCAGCAGCAGCAGCAGCACGATGAAGACGATGGTTTGGAGGGTTCATATTTTTCACTGGAGAAAATCAATACCGAAGCGCTATCATTCACTTCCCTAATGCGTTTGTTTATCACTGTTGGAATTTTTCCGTGCTGCTACACACACAATAGATCTCTTTTTTTTTTTCTTCAGTCAAACTGTACTGCATTAAAGCACCTTGACTACACTATTACACGACCAGCGTGTAGAAAATGTTGCTGTAAATTGTTAAACTTCCAACAAACAGCTGATTGAGGGAGTTACGGAGAAAAACGCTAAACTTTCCCTTTGATCATTCACTCTTCCCCGTGGAGGGGGAAAAAGGGATTAGTAGCGTTCAGGTGAAAATGGGCCACTTAGCACGTACGCTCTAGCACGCCTTGGCATTTACACTAAAAAAACTGGAAAACACAGACACACACACACACCAGGGTTCACAATATGCGTGTACCCGCGGGTCCGCGGTTGGTCAGCATGCTACTACTGGATGCTGGAATTACTTTCTGCAGAATGCTGCGTAGTAAAACTGTGTTCCGTTCTTATGGCGTGACAAAACGTCTGGCTTTTGGGTAAAGTAGAACAACGCGCTCGAAGGACTCGGCAGCGTCGTGAGGAGTGCTGACTGTGTGAAATTGACAGCGGTGGCCGTGGATAAAAAAAAGACAGAGAGGGAGAGAGAGAGAGAGTTGGAAAAAGCATGAGAGACGGATATCCTTTTTGACAAACTGGTTGACAGGTGAGTGAATAATCAACCGAACTTTAGGACATCCTTATTTTGAATCATAAGTGTTTTAGCTAACGGTTGTTCATTAAGAAGAAAGCAAAAAAAGACATTAAATTACTTAATTTTTTTGTGCATAAACATTTGCTCTTATAGTAACAATTGGAAATAAAACAATTGTTTTGTTATGTATTGATATTTCAAAAGATGTGCCGCTGGCTGTCAAACGGGAGATGTACTACGCATGTGCTAATTTTGAAATCTCCCCTTTTTGTTGTTTGGATTTGCGTGGAATGTTGCTATAAACTTGCCAAGGAGATGCTATAAAAGCTATTAATGCTCTATAGGGAATGAGCTTTGCACAATAGCTAGACAAGCTTTCTGAGTTGATTTCAATGCAACGGAGTCCTTATGCGTTGAGGATAACAAAATCTTTATCTTCATTTTTTATATGTATTTTGTCTTACACAAACTATGAGTTCCATCTGGTTAAGAGGCCGAAACAATTAGCCAGAGTTCTGGATATTGAAAATAATTCTTCTTGGCTTTAACGACCTTACAGGTCACGCCGGCCATTTCTGGCTTACTAGACTTATTTTACCACGTATAGTCAGTCCTTGCTACGGGGGGACGGTCCGGATGGGATTTGAACCCGGTCCGGCCGTGTGGACTGGCGCCGTTTATCACATGCACCACCGGGCCGCCCCAATAATTATTGATCAGATTTTCGACTTTCACAGCCATGATGAGAGGCAAAGAGAAGCACATATTCACTTTTCCACAGATCCTGGAGAAAATGGTGAAGCAGTAGTTTAACTTCCACAATGATTGCATGATCAAATAGCCAAGATTAAACTCTGCCAACAAGGATCTGCGGAACAGTTTACTCTTCAAACTTGCATTAGACAGGGTTATGTGAGACTTAAGCTTGGATATTGTTTGGACCATTTCCTAGCCAACATTGGTTAACGGTTCTCACATGTTTATAAAAGATATTAACTCTACTAAAAAGCCAGTTTACACACAGGTTTGGTCCAGATAGATCACACTTTCCAAGTGGTCTAAAACATTGCCTTTGCTTGGTTAAGGATTAACATCGTCATGCTCATACAAGTCAAAGAGTCTGTCCAAAACTAATGAAAACTACCTCAAGAGACGAACAATACTGGAAGATCCCCTACAATGATTAGCTCTATGTGCTGTAGAATCTAACCGAGTCATTGGGTAACGAGTTGGATTCTCTTCGATGGGTTGATGATGTCATTAGAATGACACCGGACGACCCATAATACCATCCACATAGACATAGGAGACGTACTAGTCCTCCCAGTATGAGGTGGATGGCATTACATACATGATGACATCAGTAAGGGCGGAATTACAATTGGCAGACGAGATCTTCATTACTTCATCAGTTAAGATTTTTAAAGCTATAATTAAATTAAATAAACAAGGACATCAAATCGCCACATTACACGTCGTTAATCAATCATTAATTTGCTGGATTTTTCATTACTGAAGAAGTTTTTCCAGCATCAAATGAAACCAGAAATCAGCTGGGTGGAATATGATTTTAATTATCAATCACTTGTCCAGCTTCCGAAAACATTCCGTGCCGTCGAAGGAAATGCCTCAAATGCTGCTTCCACAATTTATACCGCCAAGCTAGCAAAATCAGCAAACGCGTCCCGTTGATGATGAATTATTGCACTTTCGCCCTTATCCTGGTGGTTCGAGTGCATCGAGATCGAGAAACCGATTCGGTTTGCGGTCAAAGGCGAGCATCGTTCCACACTGATGGTTGTAAATCACAACCAGCTCATACACATGTACCCGAAGCGCTCAAATCCTCAAACCCTCGTCAGTTTACCGCTCGTAACGGTGTGACTCCGGACTCCGGACTATATGGCATTCGGATGGAAAATCGAAAAACCTGACCAAGCAGCGGTATGTGTCAGCCATTGATTTTGGACCAAACAGGGAGGGTTGGGTAACGGTCGAGAAAGACGGCAAACTAACCAACGTCCAATCGTGTCGTAAAAGCGGATGAAGGGATTTGTGAAATGTTGGTTAGTTACGGTTCACGATCACAACGGCACCGAAAATAGGTAGGGAAGGAACAAGCTTGTAACAATGAACACTACTGTGCGGTTTGACCTTGCCCCCTTTTATTTGTTTGCTCCAGTGATTCCGTACGCTTTCGTTGGGATGATTTTGTGATATCATACACCGTCCCATTTCTCGACGTACAGCCACTGTGGGCTGGGAGGATTTTCCACCGATTTCAAAGCTTTTTTGCAAAGCAAAATTGGGAAAACACGAAAGTAAAATTCACTCCTCCGTTTAACAGCGTGATGTTTGTTGAGCTGCAAACTGATGCTGAGGGATGATGATCGTAAATAGAAACCTGGAGCAACTGATATTAGAATAGTTTTACGAATAGGTTCCATCCGTTTCGGGACCTGGTGACGAACCTTTCCATCATGGGCTTTGTGTGGTTAGGTGTGGAATGATCTTGTTGAAATTGCAAACCAATTTATCGCTAACATTGAAATGTTTTGCATACAAAGCAAAACATTTCGGATCGAATATTTGTTGATTTTCTTTCTTCTCATTACAGAGTTATCAGTTTTAAACAAATGTCGTGATAAATTTATATTTTCAGAAATTACACGTCATTATTGTTAATTAATATAAATTCATAGTAAAATTTATTTTATATTCAATTCAAAATTATACCTTCTGGAAGTGTTAAAGGGACCGAACTCTCAAAGATTTTACGCTGTCAATTTAAACCATCCAAAATGCATTGTTTCCTTGTATCTTTCTTATGGCTTTAAAAGGGTTTTTATAATTTCATTTTTGACCGTAAAAAACAATAATAACAATTACTAGTGACATTAACATCAATTGTAAAGAATGGTGTATCTCGCATAACAATTATTCGTCAAAGCGTTGTGCTTACTGTAGCAGAAAATAATTACCGAGGGAGACGCCTAGTACTTGACTAGGCCTAGTACCCATGCCATGGAGGCGCCTAGTGTTTTTAGTATGCAATATATTTTATTTTGAGACGAAATCACTTTACATCGTTTCTACAATAGTAACAATTTAAAGTTATGAAACGGTTTACTTTTTACGGAAATGTACATATTTTTATGAAAAAAATTTCCCTCACCCCGTCACTAAACACATAGCAACTATCGCGTTTGCGAACACGAATCAGACAAATTTTGAGAAACTCCATATAAAAAAATTGCAAAAAATCGCTATACGTGTATTTTCAGCGAAAAATCGCTAGTCGAAGCGCGACTTGACGCCATGACAGTTTTTTGTAATGGTGGCCAGGATAGCTCGATTTTGCTGGCAATAACAAGGCAAACAAATGCAAATTCAAAAATTAGATTGGTTGAGTGTCATTAAATATTGTTAAGTTTAAAAAAATCGAGCGGCTTTTTATTTTTTAAAATACGGACGTGTAATATACAGATATTGTGAATGTACATACTATTTTTAAATCTTTTAAAGCTGTAGCCTTAGCTTTTTTTTGAGCAATTTAGCAAAACATTTTAAATGTGATATATTTTAATGGGAGTTTGTTGAAATAAGTCTCTTTTCACACAAATAATGCTTTAAAAAAGAATAAAAAAATAAAAAAAAATATAAATTTGAAAATCTCCTAAATCTCTTACTTGAGGTAGCTCCACACAGGAGCGATTGTGCGATGCGTTCCCAGGAGCGAAGTTTCGCGCCATAAGGAGCGCTGCACGAAGGATCGATTCCTGCGATACAGCTACCTCTTTTTCCCGGTAGCTGTGCGGAAGCGCGCACAATAAGATGACCGGAGCGATTGAAATACCTCTTTCTGACACACTAGCTATAGCCTTAGGAAATTTTCAAATTTTTTGAATTTTTTTAAAATTTTTTTTTCGATTTTTTATTCTTTTTTTAGTTTAAAGCATTATTTGAGTGAAAAGAAGCTTATTGCAACCAATTTGCATTAAAATAAATCACTTTATAAAATTTTGCTAAATTTCCCAAAAAAACGTAAGCCTTATGAAATTTTCGAGTTGACTTTTTTTTTATTTTTTATTCTTTTCTTCTTTTAAAGCATTATTTGAGTGAAAAGAAACTTATTGCAGCTTTAAAATATATCACATTTATAAATTTTGCAATATTTCTTCAAAAACAAAGCCTAAGGCTATACAGGCTTAGGAGATTGGCTTATTTATAGAAACATCTGAGAAATCTATACAGACATACAGACATCTGAGGGCATGGCCGTCCAAGAAGAAAATGTAGCCATTGGTGCCATCTATCGACCACAGGTTAAAGATTAGCGATCCGTTAGATACCGACTGAGTTATAGGCAAAACTTGGTGCAAAAATGAGCCTTAGTAGATTGACAAATTTATAGACTTTTTACATTTTTTTTATTCTTTTTTTAATTTCAAGCATTATTTGAGTGAAAAGAAACTTATTGCAACAAATTCGCATTAATATAAAACAATTTTTAAATTTTGCTAAATTGCTCAAACAAATGGTAAGGCTATATTATACGTAGTAAAATAAGTCTTGATACGGCTAGGCCGTTCTAACCGAGCAAAAAATTAAATTAAATTAATTGTTTAAATTAATTTAATTTAATTCAAGATTATTTTCTCGCTACTGGCTCGATTAAAAACATAAACAAGTGATGGGGTCGGAATTGAAATCAAAAATATACAGAAAAACATTCAAACTAATCCATTTTCAAACTAAATAACATTCTGAACCCTTTCCGGAACTCTATTCATTATTTTTTATTTTGCATTTTATTCATAAATCTTGTCGTGTTTATAAATCGTGTTAGGATAAGATAAAGTCGCGTTGTTTTATTTATTTTTCTTAGCTTAATCTCATTATTTAATTATGCTTGTTTCTGTTTTCGACTAATGAAAAGAGAATGTTTTAACTTTTATCCCGTCAAATTGTGGCGACATTTTTGTGATGTTTATTTAATGTTTTGTAAGAATTCGACTTGCTACTGTTTTTCATTCCACGAAATGAATCCAACTGTTTGTTTGATCTACAGCACGGTCCGCCAGGGAGAGCTTTCTATCAAATTGATTCCACCGTTTGTGCGTCACACTCGGTGACTCTCGTCCGTGCTTGTGCTTCCGTTCGGGGCAAAAAAACCACTTGACGAATATTACTCTCCGGTGATTTCCTTTTTCGGTGCGTTGGTAGCGCACACAACCGTCGCCCTTAAACAACAGCCAGCAGACGGCCGAGAATCCGTTCAATTGTAAGTCAAGTGTTTCTTGAGCCCGTCAAACCATCCGTGAATGGAATGAATGAGGTGAGCCCGATTCTAAACAGCCCAGACAGCACCGAAACAACAGCCACACAATCCTCATAAATCGTCCGTTGATGTCTTTGATTTGATGTGGTCGGTTTTAGTTTTCTTGGCCGGGCCGGGCGGGGGTTTTTCTTTTGTTTTTTTTCGCTTCTTCGTTATCCCATTCGTGCCATGAAATCAAACCATCCGTTTCATTCCGACAGCACGCAAAAATCCGTTTCCACCATGCCAACATGTCACGAGGATTCAACGCGAGCGTCTATAGGCGTTCGAGCCGCGACAGGGTCCAACAGGGGGAAGGCGGAGGTGGGGTTGAATGCTGCGGTTTTAGGGTGCTTATGTGAGTACATAGAAAAACATTCCTTTGCATGCCTTCCCGAACACCGGTGGTATGATGGGTTTTCCGCCGTTTCCCGCTTCGCTCGTTTCACCCAGGAAGCCCAACTTCGGAAGCCCATTTATTTTTGCACAAAATGATGAATGCCGTGGCGCGCGTTGAGCAGAAATAATAGCGAGTAATTTAGTTTCCATTCGGCAGGCAGCTTTAGCCTGGGTACGCGCGCGCCACCAGGGGGATTTTTTTTTTCGTCGTTGCGAAAGGTTTTGCGGTTGTGCGGAAAGGAAAAAGCAGGCGATGCGAATTTTCCGATCCGACACCGATGGTGTCGAGCATTTTTCACCCCCCTAGGGGAGTGTAACCGTGTGGTGAATGGACACGTGTGTATGTGCAAAGGTGAAGTATGGTGTATGGAAAACGAAACCAGTCCACAGAAGCATCTGAAAGAAGTCGGAAAAGCAATGCAAAAAAAAACAGAACAGAGAAGGATGAAAGGAAGCGCGTGTGTGGAAAATGACTAGCATGGTGAAAGGTTTTCCACCACCAAAGTGTTTGTGTGTATGTGTGTGGGTAGGTGTTTGTGGGGTCGGCGAAAAGTTGTACTCCCGGAGGGGCCATCGAAATGTGAATGATGTATGGTGCTCTTATGACGATGGCTGGATGATTTCGAAGGATGGCTCTTGGTAATGGACCAGGTCGTATATCGCCTCGGACCGAAGACCTGAATGCTTCAGCCATGAGATAGGATGGATAGTAGACGTTTAGCGTAATCCTGGTGCGCACTTTCACCCTTCTTCCATCATTTTTTCTCACGGGTTTTTTTTACGGGCGGAAAGAAGAAAGAAAAAGTTTCATTCTCAAACAGTTTTTCTGTTCGCGCACGTTTACTGAGAACGAGTTTTTATCGTGCCGTTTGGCCGGTTTTTTTTGCTATTTTGTTAGCTTCCCTTTTTCTTTACATGTAGCCCTTTGGGGCGGATGCCTGTTCTAGGTACGTTTCGACCGTATCCGGATCTTCTCGCGTGCCATTGGACAGCATGAACCTGGTCCGGGACCAACCGTGGTGTAATGTGAATATAAATATTATATGGGTCGATTTGGGTAAGCTGGCCACATTCATGTTAATGGGTGTGTAATTCATTATGCATTTGGTCTATTATCGATGGAATTACGATGGTTTGTTGGGCGTCTTTGCGCCCCGGAATCGTATTATCGTGCGGGAATGATGAGCCGAGGAGGGATGGAAAATTTTCCGCAAAAGAAACGAAACAAAACTGTGCCCTAACAAACTCGTTAGTTATGTGGCGTTCCATGTGGCACACGAGCAATGTTTGCCATTCCTGTCATGGGCGCTAAAACGCAAAGATGGGAGCCCCCTCTCCCCATCCTCCGCCCCATTACAAGTGATCAAAAAAACATTTCATCTATTGTTGTGGCTCTCGATGTCGTTGGAAAGTTCCGTGCACAAGTGTTTTTTGTGTGTTGCCAGAGTTGCTTTGTTTTGTTATCGTATTGTTATCGTTCGGAATGATTACTTACTGCTTTTCTTGCACTACTTAGCGAGTTGCGTACGTACATATATCAATTCTGTGCCTCCCCCCAAACCGGTAGATTGATGGGCATTTTTGGGTTGGGAACGATGCGTCGCTAGAAACGCTGAAGCGATTTAGTAAATCATTGCGATTTGATCAGTAATGCCTTCCAAAGACAATAGACGATAAAAGACAATAAAACGAAAGTGTTTTTATCGTTTATGCCGTCCAATGTCGATCATATCCGTGGCATGTGAAATGATGTATGTTTGAATCAAATTCTCAAAAGTAGAATATTAAAAAATTAAAATTAATAAATTAAATAAAAGTTGGGCATGTGAAAAACGGCGCCTGTCCGCACGACCGGACCGGGTTCAAATCCCATCCAGACCGTCCCCCCGTAGCATGGACTGACTATCCTGCTACGTGGTAAAATAAGTCTTGATACGGCCAGGCCGTTCTAACCGAGCAAAAAAAAAAAAATTAAATAAAAGTTTTTTGTCATCAAAATATTTTCTTTTTTCTGTTGGCTTAACGACCCCTAACGTCATGCCGGCCATTTTTGGCTTACTAGACGTATTTTTATTTTTTCTTATTGATTGATTTTTGGATTCAATCAAATGTTTTATTAATTTAAAGAACATAAAGTAAAGAATAAAAACATTATTCTTTTTTTATCTTTTTTTGCAATGTTTTTAATCTAAAAAAAATATACTTCGTGTAATGGTTTTGTCGCCTTGAATAAATGAGGCTCCTTATAAAGACTCCGTATGAAGAAAATCATTTTAAAATTAATGATTCAATTATCAGCTAAACGTGCGATTCAGTGTGGGTTTTCTTTTTGGAATTCCCAAAAAAATATGAATCAAAGTGTAATTAATTTTGTTTCACTTATGATAATTACTATGAATAGTATCATTATTATAATGATTAGGATGTTTACTATTATATATAATTTTTACTAATTACTAAAGTTTGCTGGATAGTCATAAAAGCCTTTGGAATAAAACGACCGACACAAGATTTCATCCACAGTCAAATGATAAGTCGGGAAACCTTTAAACTGCCTGCTTGCTTTCCTGTTAGATTTGTACCATGTGTAACAGAACATATTAATTTTAAGAATATATATTTCATCTTTATCTCTTTATATTTATATCTTTAAAATTTGTCTCAAATCTTTAAAAACAAAAAAGAAACACTTCTAACTTTTACTGTGTACAAATTATAAAAAAAAATTGGAGGAATTAATTGGAGGAATTGGAGGAAAAATCAAATGCCCGAATCGCTTGGTAACGAATAAAGAAGATATTGTAAACATAATTGAGGATGAATCGTTTCACAGCAAGGTAAAACCCATCATGTTTTGTATAATTGTGTCGTACCTCGTTAGTGGAATTTGTAATGCCAAAAAGGAAACATAATTCATTTGTGGTACAGAAAACAGAAAATAGAAAAAAAAAACGCCAAACGCCAATAATCGTTATGAAATTGGAAACCAAAAATCGGCGTGCCCGGCAACCGTTCAATTCCTTTCGCAAAGCGGACCGATAATTTCCCATTCATCTTTCGCGAACATTTTGATCAACTATAATTGGACGGTGTTTCCCCTAGTGACTAGGTCGGAAAATTCATCCCCATCCATCTCCTTCCCCCTCTCCCCTCCGTCTCCCCCTTTTTCCATTTCACTACATCGCAGCATCCCATTTAGTCTTCGCGCGATAGAATTTAGAGCCCCTATCGTACCCCACCAAAAACTCGACGTTCAATTTGTTTCCATTTCAGCCCCAACACTTATCGGTCACAAACGGCTGGATAACAAAAAAAAGTGTGTTCAGTTCGTGTGAACAGGATAAAGTCCTTAAGAGACCGTACTAGCCAGCGCGAGATAGAACAGCTGAATGGATTCCCGTTCGTAAGTGTGTTTGTGTGTGTTTGTGTCTGCACGAGAGAGTAAAATGAGATTTTCCACTCGTGACCCTTGTCGGAATAGCAGCCTCACACAAAAAAAAAGCCCAGCCAGCACCCAACCAGCCAGAGACCATGTGATTTGTTTTGCTGATAAAACCCCATTAGTTTGATCTTCGACAACTCTCGCTCTCCTTGCTCTTGTATGGTGCTTTCCTCTCGTGTGTGTCTCGCATTCTTCATCTCTCTCTCTCTCGGCATTTCCCGCGAGAAAAGTGTTTGTTGTTTACTAGAAGGACATACTCGAAAAAGAAAAGCAATATCACTCTAACAGTGGCGCCCGCAGGTAACCCGCGGTAAGAGTGACCATCCGAGGCTGAGGCACGAGACTAGCCGGAGCCAAACCTGGAGACAAGATTCTTGGAGCCTTTCGGGAGGATCGATATGGACCGCGCGGAAGAAAACGAAAGAAAAAAAAACACCTTTGCCCAGTAAGCATCATCCAACATCCGATGATGTCGTCTCTCGCAACACCGTGTGCCCGAGTGCTCTCGATTGGAAATGGCTCTCGCGCGTTCGGGCGTTTATGCTCTTTCCCCCCCACAATCACACGGCGTACGGGACAGCATCAGGGCATCAGGCAGCAGCCAATGACGACCGGGTGGGAAGACGCGACGGGTCACCAAGGATTTCATTCAAAAACGAGTCGACCCGGCCAGGATGAAGTCAGTTTTTCGTCGTCTTCGGTAAAGCGAACAACGCGGTAAAGCATCACGACCCCAAAAACAAGCCCCAACCAAACCTTACCCAGCACCAGGTAGACGTGGGTATCGAAACGTGGCGAAACACGGGATCGGTCATCGGTGCACAAAGGTGTTTAGTTTTCGTGGCAGGCAAGCTCCCTCGAAGAAGAGAATCGTGGCATTTTGAAGCGAATATCTAGCACAGCTGTTTTAGGAGGTCTCTTCTGTTGCGGCTCACTGTTTCGCGTAATAACTGGACAACTTTCGTGCTGCACTGATAACAGCATCTCAACGAAACAAAGATTTGCAAAACGGAGAATTATCACGGCCAGCATTTAAGTGTGCCAGTAGGCTCTTCAAGGACGAAGGAGTGTATATTTACAAAACAAAAAACAAACAACCAAAACGCTAATAATAACCGTGTCTAGCGGAATCAATCAATTATCGCACGGTCGTTCGATCGCCGAGATTATTGTCCCGGAAGTTTCCTGAACGCCTTTTGTTCCATTCCATTCCATTCCAAAACCCACCACCAGCCGGAACTTGTTTAGCTGGTCCATTTTTATTTTCGCATTTTCGTTGTTGTGGTTTGCATTGATGCGTGTGTGTGTGTGTGTGTACGATTGGCCTCGGTTGTGGAAATAGATAAAACCTAATCCGGTTACAGGTCACTGAAAGCTGTTTTTTGGGGTGGAAATTTTTGGGAGCAAAGCGTGGAAGAGGTGGAAAACAAAAACCCCCCGATTCGGAATCGGAAGCGAACGGAAACGATACCGAACCACACAGGAGAGAAAGAAGGGAGAGAGAGGGAGTGTGTGTGTGTGAGCGTGTGAAGAAGAGAACGGGAAAAGCTTGGCTGAGCTGGTGTGGAAAGTGCAGAAACAACACACGCAAAAACCATCAACAACGGTCACCGCACGGTTCCGAGTGTGGTGAGGCGCGCGCGACTGGTGTGGTCAAACCGTTCCCTGTGCTTTTTTCTTGCCGGGGTGGGGGTGTGAACAAAGGTGGTTGGGGATGAGTTTGTTATGCTAGTGGTGTGTTCTGCGAGTGTCATTGTTGATGTTGTGGTCGCCTTTGTGCTATGCTTAAGTACCTGAAAAGTTGAGGCAATAGCTTCTGCTTCTGCTGCTGCTGCTGCTACTGCTGTAAGATCAACCGTTATCGATCGTGACCATCGGAGACGAACTTCATCACGTTTCACGGCTGTTTGTCGGCGTGTCTGTGTGTGTGTCTGCTGTTCCCTTTTTTCGTGCTAGCGTGGAAGAAAAAACTCGTCAAGACGTGGGCCGAAATCAAGAAAGGTAAGGATAAGAAGTCCGGTGTTTTCCGCCGGATCTCCGCTTTATTTCTACCATTTTTTTTTCGTTCCTCTTCCATCCATCCATCGTTGTACCATTATTGTTGGGAGTTAGGAGCAGTGTTCCAAAAGGGGTCAGCAGGGGAGATGGGGTGGGGTGAGAGATAAAAAAAATGAAAAGCCTTTCATGCGGTGCTTTGTGTGCTCGTTTATTTGGTTAACTCACTGAACGGACATCACCAGTAACAGAAAGGTTCATAAAAATAAAACACACGAACGAACGATGGGCGACACGAACGACAAAAGACTTCACCGCTTGGGGGTGGATGGAGACGCCTGGTGGGCCATGAATCGTCTCCGTATGCTGGAATACATACAAAGGGAAACATGGTCTCGAGGTTACGAAAAGAGTGTATCTAGATGGTATTGTCCATTAAGTACGCTCCATAATTAATGCTTCGTTTAGGGAGAAGGGGAGAGGGTGGAGGAAAGGGAAGGAAGGAAGGTGGATAGGCCACGAATCTATTCCCTTCGCATTCCCCAAGAACGGCACCATTTATAAACATTTACAAAACATTCCATATTTGTTTGTGTGTGCGTCTGTGTCCAATTGGGAATGAATTTTTGTTTCTTTTAATATTTTAGCTCGTTATTAAATTTTCTGCTCCGCTTTGTAGTAATAATCTTTACGTAGTAGCACTAGACACAACTCAAGGGCAGGAATTGGGGCGGCGTGGGTAGTCACCCACCCGACGTCTTCTACACTTCATTTGTAACGGTCGTAGTCCATCATAATTGTAAATACTGTGCATTCCGTACAGCCTAAGGAGCGGCAACTTTTAATTCATTTTGCTTGTACCTCGACAGTGCACGAAGGACCCAAGCAAATGGGAAGAACTTCCGCAAAGGAACTGGAACGTAAATTGGGTACGTGAGGGGGGTGGGTAAACGTAAACTTATTCATCGCTACATTTGCTACCGCTCCCGGGTAAAGTTAGAATCTCTTATTTAACAAGCAGAACAAGGGAACGAAGCAAGTTTCTTTTTAGAAACAGGTCCACCGATAGTGCTTTGCGCTGGCCGGAGCAGCAGCTGTAAATTAAATTAAAAGAATGAGATATATCTTCCCTTCTACAGCCTTCTGTTTTTTTTTGGGGGGGCATACGGAAACATGGGGCAGGAGTTTTTTTTCCTGCGTTAAAAGCAGTGCGGAAAATAGCGTCCCTATTCTGCAAAGAAACAGCTGAGCCTTGCTTCGGAGAGGCAAATAACTAAAGCACCCAAGGCTCTTGGGTGTAAATGTAACATTTCTTACCGTGCACTGTGGTGCATGGTTTTTTGTTTTCACTTTAATGCTTCAACGTTACAACTCTAATCAGACCCTCAATTGAAGTAAAACAACAGAGCAATTCAGGCTGGGTCAGATGGGTTGAATTGCGTCGGCATTTCAATTACCCGGTGGGATGTTTGTTTCGCATTTCGTATGAAAAGTATCTTCCCTAATAGCTTAAGTTTGCTGTAGAAACGCTGACCTATTATCCTAGTCACTGCATCATCTTGCACTATAAAATTCATTATGGTGCGCAGTTGGTGTATCTTGCTATAAAAGAAACGTTACAGTTAGTATTCATCCACTTAACGTAGCGTTACATGCTATAAGATTAAATAACGTGTCAGCAATCGTTATACGGTGAATAGTCGCGTGTCTAGAGCAATTTTAATCCCATTCGTATGCAGTGGTGGCTAAACGCATGAAAATTCATAAGCTTTTACTCAATTCTTTTGCCATTTTTTTCTACCCTTCTCTCGCACTTATGTACAAACGGATACAATCACCGTTTACTGTCTTGCGAATAGTTTCGGGCACGAATGTGTGCCGGATTTGCTCGAAGCCAAATGGCACATCCACAGCCACCGGGAAATGGAAGATCGTCGATTTGAAGAAGAAACAACTTCTCACTTCGTTCGGGGTTTTTTTTTTGCTCTGTGTGTGATCTTTCTAGGTTGTGGTACGGCTTGTTCGTAGTCCTTTTGCTCTGTAACATCGGTCGGTAGGTATCGTTGTTTCAACGGATTCATGTGCTGCTGCTGGTTGGTTGCAATTTGTATTCAGCGTGTGAATATGAGTGAAAATCTTTACCGGAACGATTCCGCTAACGGAAGTTGCGTAATTGGGTAAGAATAAAAGTGTACAATTCTCGGTGAATAAAAAGTGCGACGCTTTTTCTGAAGGTCAAGGTGGATCCCATGGAAATAAGCGTTGCGTGGCGGATGCGTGGCGAAAGCAACAAGAGTAGATTATACTTCCTATGATGTTTAGAGCTGATCATGATACCGCCGGAAGTCAGTATAGCAATTTCTGTTCGCTGTACTCTCATGACTGCTGATTACTTGAAAATTTGAATTCTCAACAAAGAATAAAGCAGAAAGTACACACACACCCACATCTTTGATCACCCGCATTTACAATTTCCGGTGTTTTTTTTCGCTGGTGATGATGGTGATACGTACTGACGGTCCAGTGTCGGGTCCGTGTCTTGTTGAAGGTTATCAGAAGAAGGAAGAGGAAACTGAAGAATAAAAAAAAATATATCAGTACCATCCCAGGACGTACGCGAGAACATTACATTCTAATGCAGATAAAAGTGGAAATGAAAAGTGGAAAGGAAAAACGGAAAGAGGGGCGGGGGGCCACTTCTTGTACAAACAGAGCGCCTTCCACCATCTGGAAGAGAGTGTGGCTAGTTTTGCTGTTGGCTGCCGTGTGCTGTTTGCGAATTCGCATTTGAGCCGCGCTTGTTGGCGAGTATCAACGCGCGTGGAAAGCTTTAAAATTTATTACTACCGCATCTTTCACGTACCACAACGGCACAAGAAACCGACCGAACGACATATCGTAAATCAATAAAATTTATGGTGTTCGATTATTTGTTATTGAACTTTTTTTGTTTGCGTTTCGTTTTGGTTGGTGTTTTCAACAAAAGCTGCTTTATATTGTCTTCACACCTAAGATGGCTACCGACCGGTCAATGCAGTGAAATGAATAACATTTTTCAATTTGTCGCTATCGCTACTAGCTGTGACAATGGCCCACATGACGGCAAACAAAACATCGTGCTAGCTATTAGTGCCATTCACGAGTGGCTTGCTATAAATTGATACTAAATTGGTAACACATGAAAGGTTGCGGCTCATTTTTCAATTTAAACACTCAATTAAATGAGCTCGCTCTCGGAAAGCGATAATGAAAATTGCAGTCTTGCACCAAAGAGATAAAAGAAAAATGAGGAAAACGCTCTCTTTCTGTTTTCCTTGTTGTCATAGAAAAAAAACGAACAAACACGATCGTCTGTTTAGATAATGTGATATTGGCAAAACCCGTGCCAAGTAGGCCACACTGGAAGCAATATCGTATTTCACTTAAATTTGGACAGATAAACATTAAAAAAAACCACACACACACAACACTCGTACACAGTTTGATGTTGTATTTTCCGCTCGCTTGCCTTTTCTGCCTTTTTTTTTGCTGCCATACAAAGCATTACAAAAAAAGGCAGGCAAATAAACCAACTAAAGTCCGCTTCGTTAGCCGGATGCAATATCGCTTCGGTGGTGGTGGTTGCCACTGCCATGCCACGTTACGGATACTGTGTGCAATGCGCTGCAAATGATAAACAAGGCAAAAAGTGAATGCTTTGTCTAGAAAGCAATTAATTCCTGACAGTGAAACGTGCTCGCCGCTGCTGTAGTGCAATGGATATTTATGCTTCAAACTCTCTTTACCAAACAGCGATGCGCGATGGGTTTTGATATAACCCACGGTACTACGGAAGTAGTTGGAAGTGCGTTGAGGTTAGATAAAAACAATTTTAATATCATGTAAAGACAAAATTCCAGTAAAATTTACTAGAAATTACTATAATTAATGATGCTATAAAAAATCTTTTTTTAGTAGTTTTGGGACATTTTGAGATTAGAGAAGCTAAAGTTAGGCTTTTTCGGTTATATTCAAGTTGAATTAGAATTTGTTGAGATAAAATGTAAAGAAAAAAAACAAAAAAAATTAGTGAAATAATAATTATTAATGATGCTATAAAAAATTTATTTTAGTGGTTAGTACGCCATTTTGAGATTAATTTGACATTAGAAAAGGTAAAGTTAGACTTTTTCGGTTATTTTTTTTTTTTTGCTCGGTTAGAACGGCCTGGCCGTATCAAGACTTATTTTACCACGTAGCAGGATAGTCAGTCCATGCTACGGGGGGACGGTCCGGATGGGATTTGAACCCGGTCCGGCCGTGTGGACAGGCGCCGTTTTTCACATGCACCACCGGGCCGCCCCTACTTTTTCGGTTATATTCAAGTTGAATTAGAATTTGTTGAGATAAATCTGGAGTTCTTCGCAATTTTTTTATTTTTTTTCTTGAAGAAGCTTAATTGTTCAAAGCTTTCTCAACTGATACACCGAAAGCTTAACCTAAAAGAGTCTAGAAATGACTGCAAATAACTGCATATTTTTTAAAAAAGTGAAATAATGAAAAATTTGATAAGCGTACTTAAGTAATGATAATTCAATTTCTATAATCTTGCCGTTAGCCTACAGTTCTTCATTTGAAATACAACATTATCCGCAAAGAAAAAAAAATCATCCAACGGATCGACAGACACGAGAACGATCTTGTTTCAGTCTGAAAGCTTTTAATCTCCGATTAGCATGATAGTGCAGCAGTAGTTTGCACACATTTCTTCTCGTTTCTATTTTTTGTTGTTGCTACCATAATAAAACACTCATACCCGCCGTGCACGCCATTGTCGAGAACGTGTAAAAAACGCCCCTCCCTCCCCATTCGGCCGGGTTCTGGTTACAACAAAAAAAAGGCACTGGAATTGTGCTTTCATCATACATCGGTGTCGGTTGCACTGGATCCGACAAAACACGTCGTCCCTCAGAACGGGTTCCCGGTGAGAGAAAATGTTATTTTTTCCTGCATCCTACCGGAAAACTAGTGTCAGTTGCATGCATTTGGAAAATGTGGGAAAAAAGACACACACACACACACCCAGGCATATTTATTGCCATTTTCTACAACTGCTAACTGTGGTTTGTATGTGAAGCAAGCCGAGGATAGGCGATGGGAGGGTCAGTCGTAGCAATTAGCTAAACGCGGCAGTCATTGCATGAGCGTGCATGAACACCGGGCATCCGTGGGTGGGTGATCCATATGGGCGAACTTCACGGACAGTGATGAAATAAACTACCACACGACCAACTTTAAATGCCCACTCTAAAGCTTTTGTTCTGCTCTGGGGTTTTTTTTTGTTAGTGTCACTACACCATTCAAAAAGATTTGCCAGTAGCCAGCATAGTGTCGTTCGTGTCCGTTGTAATCATCGGTGGGTTTGTAACATAGTCTGCATGTTAGTAATGAGCGTACAAATTAAATTATATCCCTAACGCTCTATGCTTTAGTACGCAAGCAGGGGATGAGGCAAACACAACACAAAAAAAAACAAAACACTTATTCCATGGCCGCAGCTAAGTGAGTAATTAGATAAACGTGTCCATTAATCCAGGTCCATTAATAGGAACCGTTAGGATAAATTGCTACGTAGCAAAACAAAAGGGTTCGGTCTGCCAGCCACACAGTAGCTGGGGGGTTTTTGTTGCAATTTAACGAAGGTTGAGGCGTGGCAATAAATAAGACTAATTTTGAGCAAGCTACTCTTTCATTTTCTTGTGCACTTTTTTCTTGATTTTTTAACACGCTTCGGGGGTAACTATACATACAGAAAAGCTTCCACCGTAAATGCGATTATTGTGATGCTAATACAAAGGAAAGAATTAAAATTAAACAAAAATTAAAAAAAAAGAACATAAATCATGCAAGAGGATAAAACAAACAAAGAAAGAAAAGAATTAAAATGTTTGTAAAACTTAAGTATTCAAAATAAAAAAAAAACATGCAAAAGGATAAAAAAAATCTTGAGAAAGTGAAGAAGAAAAATTGAAATAATGACCCCAAAAAACTCTCATCGCATGGTGTGTTTATTTCAATGTTCGTTCATTTCGGTTCGACTGTAGAAAAGCTTAAAATTTTGGCTTAAGAAAACTTCAACCCCTGCCATAAGAGTGCTACTGCCCCTAAAGATTAAGATTCAGTGTCGTTTTCCCTTTGTCGAGTGTCTAAGATGTTCACAGCACGATGACCGTGAACAAGACAAACACACTCGAAAGGAGTCATTTTTTCATGCTTGTCTTTATGTCTCCGCGTGTAGGTATATATGTGTGTGTGTGTGTGCTTTTTCTTTTCTTTGGGTTCAGCTTAATCCACCGCGTTCATTAGCAAGTGGGCGGTCACATTACGGGTGGGGGGCCAACGTTGAAATAGCTTTTTACAAACGCAGCGCAGTCCCATATGCTGGTTGTGGAAGAAGTGTTTCAACAAAACCATCGCTCGTAACGTATGAACATGTTAACCTGAAACGCATGTTACACTGCAGATGGTTTTTGTGTCAGTTTGGTGTGCGAAGGCGTAACAGAAGCAGATTTTCGCTGATAAAGTCTGCTGCTGCGGTGGGTAACATCATCAAAATCCTAGCAGCGAATAGCTTCTACTTCACTTATGTTCATGTGGCGATAAAAGAAGCCAAAAAAAAAGAACACGGCAGAACACAGATGTTACACAGTGCGAAAGTCTCTATCTTACATCCATGTACAATTATGCTTACCTTCCAGCGAATGGCGCGAACTTTGGTATATACCTAGAAGAAGAAAAAACTTACAAAGAAGGAAAAAAAAGTTAATCAAATTTAGCTAAATGCGGGTATTCCGTGTGGGCACATTTCAATCTACTCGCTAGGATTTCAATTTTTGAGACAGTATTTTCTTTATCATTGATGCAAATCGGATTAATGTTGGTTAGTCTATTTGGTACGCAAAAGTTTTGCAAACGTCTTTTTTTTCAATCATCTTTAAAAGCATTAAAAAAAAGAATAAAAGAAAATGCATACATAAAAGTGTTTAATAGATTTGAGCAGAAAATGATTTCCAGATGAATAAAAACCCTAAAGTGAAGTGAAATGTTATTGAAAAAAATTAAAATCAAATTTATTTAAATTATGCACATAACTCCCGACGATGATTTACTGGGTTTTATCTTGGGTGCCCAATCCTGAAAGTATGCAATAACACGTTAAGCCATAAATCTGCCATCTTATTATGGCATTGTTGTTGATAGATTCACGTATAAATGGCGGATAGTACTAACCTTAAAACGTGTACGTGTTAAAATTTTATGACATTATTATCACCAGTTTAAAAGGTTCTGACGTTTTTTTTTTGTTACTTCAATTTTGAAATTTGAAAGAAAAAATCCGTATAGAGAAGTCTCCTTGCTGTTGATTGAGCAATATTTTTTTAATGCAATAATTTAAAATATTCTGACAGTGTAGTAAGTTTTTAAATCTTTTTGTAGTTATTAGCTATTGAAAAAAATATTACAAAAAGGAAAATGAATTTTTTGCTTTGGTTGGATGACATTATTTTTTTCTTTTGATGAGGAGTTGTTCGTGAAAGACTTTTTATTGTGACTAGAAACAAAGCTCATTCAACATGAAATTATTTTTATAATTTTATTTATAAATTTTTGTCAAATTCTATTTGATTCTATTTGATTTAATCTTGAACAAGTGTTGAACAACAGAAGTTAATTTTGAGTATTAAACTTGCATTTTCTGGGTAAATAAATCACAAAAAACTGAAGACGCATCCGCGAGTGATAATCAAAACACAGGTAAAAGATTCGCCAATTTTTGCTTTACATAATATTTGAATCTTCACTTAGAGGTCGGTAAACCAAGAAGAAGAAGGAGAAGAAGAAGAAGAAAAATATGTAGCATTTATAGTGTAAAGTTTCCTTTCTTTCGATGAACAAAAAAAAAATACGAAATCAATTGACAAGTTAAAAATAGACCAAAGAAAAAACAAATCTTCTATCAATTCCAGCGAAACGTAATTTAACAAATACAATTTTCAAAACATGTAATGGTGTCCCGTTTCGTTAGCACCCAACAATTTCGATGCCATCGCTAATAAGCACTTGTCAAAGAAAAATAAGACCAAATGCAAAAAGAATGTGACCATTTGCCGTAGAATGCCATTGTCCACGTCGCACAGAACCATTTTCAAGGGTGTCCATTTTCACACCATGCTGTTTTCTACCATCCAATGACCCTCTATTAACGTGTAATGAAAATGTCAATCGTGCGCGAAAAAGTCACACCAACTGTGAGCAAGCCAAACCTTAGGTCGGTCCCATTACAACCGTACCGCGTTGTTGATTTGGGGTCCAGTTAGGTCCTGTCTCACACTTCGCTAAGAGCCATGAGCTGTGTGGAAGATTTTCTCGATGCCCAAATGTGGTATCTACGGTACTGTG
>STHC01002035.1:0-23520 GCA_016254315.1 Anopheles parensis
AACTTCCAACCCTATTGGATAACAGTCATCAGTTGTGCCGTTTGGAGCTCAAAACTCAATATTTAACCCGAAGTATATACATAAACATAGGAAGAGCGCCGAGATACAAGTTTTACTACAAAAAAAAAATACACTATCAATCATTGGCAAGCAGTGTACGAACTATTCTAGTGTCAAATGGTAGCATTTTTTGTTTAGGTTTTCGGATTGCGCGCTGCATTCATCGTAATATCATCAATGTAATGAAGGTAGACAAAACGGTATTCGAATAGAACCGTTCCGTGTCTATAGTGCGCGTGGATGTGAAAATTAAATTTGAAAAAAAAGAACACTTAAAATATCCTGGCAAAAGAAATGTTTGGCGGTAAGAACAAGAAAAACAAACAAAACATATAACAAATCCAGTAAATGATCATTATCTATGATAGACAAATTAGACGTAATGGCATGTGGATCAAATTCAGCTGGATGGCTAAATTCTAACATTTCTTCTGTTCTGTTGCTTTATTATTATGTTTTTTTTTTTGCAAAACAATACGAATTGTTACAGTAAATAATCTAAAATCGAATACGAACAATTGGTAACCAACACGCGGGAATCAATATTGGGGTTTTTTTAAATGTTGGTTGGATTCAAAATCATTCCAACCAAATATGCTTCTTGATTGGACAGGACCAGGATACTGTTGGACATGAGCAACGTTTAAGGGAGCCATTCCCTGGATTGGGTGTGGTGTGCAAGTGATTCGTTGAGTTCGAAGGTTTGTGCGTGGTAGAGCATAGAGATGGTAGAACAGACAGACTATATATACATATATATATATTGGAAAACGGATGTTGAATGTCAAATAAAAGACGAAACATATTACAAAAACGACGATTGAAAAATGCCGTAAATAATGTCTTGTACGAAAGAAGTAACATAGAATTTCGATGTATAGTTTAATTATTTTTTTGTGTAATACTTCTTATCCGATAGCCGATTGTCATGTGTATGCTTTTTTCTTACTTTTTATAGTGAAACATAAGTAACATTCATTGGTAGTATAGCGGTCTTACATTGTGTCGGGGAATCTTTAACTTCAGATAAGCTAAATAGCAACTCAACGCAACAATACCTATTATTAGGAAAACTAGTATAATTTTTTGCGCCCGCACAACTTGCATCTGGCGATGTTCTTTCATCGATTGGACAACCGTTTCCATGCCGGGTAGATCCATCTCGCGATACTTACGGCACAGCAAATTTTCGTGCAGGGTTAGATGTACGATAAGATAATCTTTGTACATTGGTGGTTGGGCACAGCGCAACTTTGGGAAAAGTTTATGCAACTCCCGCCGGGAATGCATCGCCGGAATCACCCTATCCACCAACCACTGCATCGAACAGTTACAGTTGATTGGATTACCCTGCAGATCGACACCGTGCTCCAGCCGGTTCCAGTTGATCATATTTTCGGGCAGTTGCTGCAGTGCGTTGAAGCTAAGATCCAGCTGTTAATGGGTGATAGAATTAGGTGACAAAAATATTTAACAGTCGTATGCATACTTTAACTTACTCGTTTCAATTTTTTCAGATCGATAAATGCATTGGACTCGATAGTGGACAATCTTGGACAGAAGGAAACTTCAAGCTCGTGCAGATGTTCTGCTATTTCGTAAAAGTCACTCCTTTTGATAGTTCTTAAGTTTGGCATACGGTTAAACGAAATTTTCCTCACGGTGCTCGTTTGATTACTAAAGTGAGGAAAAGCTTCAAAGTAATTGCCAGACAAGTCCAATTCTTCGACCGCCGGGAAACATTCGCTGCAAAAGCTCGCTAGTCTGTTGCTGGACAGATCAAGACTTCGGACGCTTGTTGCCTGTTCAGTGAAGTCGATTTGATTGAAGCTGAGCGATAGAACCGTTAATGTTTCTGGCACGTATGCGAATGGCCACGTGGTTAGCGCGTTGTGTGACAGCAATAATTGGCTGAGATTTTTCGGCAGTACGAATGGTTTTTCGTCCTTTTTGATAGCGTTATGGGATAGGTCGAGGATGTCTAGGGCCTTTAGCTTTGATAGTTCACTTTGTACGGTCTGGATGCGGTTGTGCGATAGATTTAAATACGCCAAATGTGGCAACATAAACGTTTTAAGGCCCTTGATATCTTCAATCCAGTTGTATGATAAATCAAGGTACTGTAACATATTGGGAGAATCCACATAGTCTAAAATAGGAGAATGTTTTTTTTTCTTATTTGGAACACAATTAGACGCACATAAATCGGACGGAGAAAAAAACACATATGCTTCATGTTTCTTACCGCGTACTATCGTTATCATATTTCTGCGTAACGAAAGCGATACCAAATTTTTAAAATTGGCAAAAGCTTCCTCCTCAACTGTGTTGATTTGGTTGTTATCAAGATTTAGGGCTGTCACGCTTAGATGACCCTGCAAGCTATGAATATGTTGTGCAGTAATTAGATACAGTTTGGGTTAACATTTTATTGAGACGTCGCATTTATGCTTTTTCTGACGATGGATCACTCACCTATCGATATGGGGAAAATCAAATCCATTAAACACAACCTCAAACGTTCGATTCTGTTGCACCAAGGGATCGAGTGTCGACCAGTTCCAGCTGCCAATATTGAAAGCGGCATTTGGCTGCTCACCGAATGCTTCCCACATAGTTACGTTAAACTGTAGCGTCAGTTTGGTATCATCCTCCGTACACTGCATATACTGACACACGTTGGCTGTGTTTACAACTACCGATACGGTTATATTCAGTAACAGCTGTACAACATACCAAATCCGAATATGTTGCATTGTTTAGACCGCACAAACTCGCTTTCAAATGCATTTAACGTCAATGATTAACTATACTGTGAGCAACCGTTCAATCGAACAGTAATGCTTTGTAATAACTGGGTGTAGTCTAACTAACCTCTTGCAGCTGTTATCATATCAACGTGATAACGATAACACATAGAGATTCTATAATAATAAAAAAATGAGTGCAAAGCAACATTTCCCCTACTGTAAGTCGACGATCGAATACTATCGCTACGAAGGTCAGCGAAGCATTATGTTGTTTCTCAACCATGCGGCACTTCGCGCCCGAAGCGTGCCGTGGAACGATGTCTACAATGGCAAACGTTCAGTCGTGGAGTCAAACCGGAACACTGACCTTTTTTGTGTGTGTGAAATAGTGGCGCTTGGCCGTCAGAGCTCGGTTTGCAGCTGGCATTAGTTATTCATAAAATTGAACATAAGCAACAGACACGAGACAAGAGTAATGGAAGTAATGGAAGAATTCCGCTTGTAACAATTTTCAAGCAGAAATGTCTCCGATAGAACGGAGTTTCGTATCGCTTCGCGCTTCTTGACATGTTCTGCTTGAAAAAGATGTTATCTGCTTCTTAGTGGCTCAACAATCCTTATAAGATAGAGTATTCGTGGATGGAAAGCAATCCTCTAGATATTTCAAAGCTATTCAAATAAGAAGGAACTATTGCAAGAACGCTTCGGGGATTTCATTTAACATGATTAATTTAAACTGACCGCAATACGTGTAGAAACAAATTTTTTCTCATAAAGTGGAAGAAGTGGAGGAAATAGTATAAATAATTTGCTGGCCTCCAACTTCCACAAAGTTTTGGACTTTTCATGAAAGATGGTACTTGCAGATATTAACACTATGGAAAGCGAGTTTTTTACACCTTCTTTTTTTAATATTCATAACCAAATTCAAAACTATCTATCTTTTGTTGTCCTTGAACAAGAATCACACGAACGAATCACATGTTTCGTAGTCCTTCTTCACCATAGACGGATTTACTTAGATCATTTGCTTTCTCAAACCAGTAAAAAAGATTGAAAAAGAAAGTAAATTCGTTACAGAATTCGGTGTTTTACTTTATTCACCACAGCTAAATGGGGTACTGGATTTTCTTTGTCGCTTTATCTAGGGTTCAATTCACTCGCTACCAGCAGCATCCTGCTTTGGACTGATCGGTTTCACTGCTTCCGCTCCGGCAAGACTGCGTATCTTGGACACCTGTGTCTGATCCAATGCAAACGAGTTGAAAATATGTCGTCCGATATCGACACTCTCCGGATAGCCGTTCTCGCTGCAGTACTGCAGACACTGTATCGCAACCGACGGCGTTCGGTTGGTGATGCAAAGGTTAACGAATTCGCGCAACCCATCCACCTTCGGGTCACCCACGATCGAGTTCTGTTCCTTGCTAAGCTTCGTGAACACAGCCGTTGCTTTTTCGTAATCACCGGCACGGGCACAAAGCAGCAGTACATCACCCAACATCGGTCCTGGCATACCGGTCGACGAAGTGGCACGTGGTGCAGCGGCACGTTCTTCCATACGGTTCCACATGTCCCAACCGATGTTAGCAAACCGTTGCACCAAACCTGCATGCTTCGGTTCGTTTGCCGACGGTTCGTTCGTGACCATAATGTGTAGCAACAGATTGACTAGATTTTCCCGGTTCGTATGATCGAACTGTACCATGTGTGACCACAGCACCGGTATGTGTTCGATGGCTGTGTTCATCTCAACCGAGCGCAATATATCCTCCATAACGGACGGTTCCGGAGTATAAACGTTCGGCACGAGCAGATGGTACGTCTCCAGGAAGCTTTCCAATGGTTCCGTTGTGGCGAGCAGTGTAAAATAGTGCCGATAGTAGATCGATTCCTTGTACGAATCTCCAATCAAGTTGTAGTTTTCTCCATGATGTAGCAACTGGTTCACCCGCTTTGCAAGCTCCTTGTCGTGCAGATGATTCCGACACACGTCCATCGCCGTCACGAAGAAGAACGTATCCTTCGGATCCTGAATGGTAAACTCTTTGCCCTCGATTTCGTTCATTATGTCGTGCAGCACGTGACTCACTGGGCCTCGTTCGCGGCAGAAGATCACCAGCATATAGTACCAGCTGGCAAGCGAGGGTTCGATACCAAGCTTTTTAAACTCGGCCAACGTTTTCAGCGCATACGTACGGGGATGATTGTATCCGCCAATGGTTGTCACCGTCTGCAGGATACCGTTCAGCGTGCCAAGATTCGGACGCAATCGTTGCTGCTTCATGGTGGTCATAACTTCGCACACCAGATCCCACCGCTTGTCGTAGCTTTCCTTCAAGAACGATGCTATGTGCAGCAGACAGTTAAATGTGTTCGTATCCAGCTCGATTCCCTTCTCGATCGTTTCCTGGTACAGCGCCCATGCTTTTTCCACCTGAAAGAATCGGGACATGCCACGAATCATGGCACAGTAATGCTCGGAACGCTTCGTCTCCAGCCCATGAAACAGTTCCTCTGCCAGCTCAAAATCTTTCCACGTTTTGCGCTGCCTTTCGCGACCAACCGTACCTTGGCGGAACCAGCGCTCCTCGATGAACTGTTCCGGCAGCGTATCTTCATGGTTGTAAAAGCAAACCAGCTCGAGCAGTTGCTGCTTCAGTTCCTCCCCAACCTCTATGCCGTTCTTCTTCAGCAGATTGTACACCAGTATCGCATCCTTTACTTCGACGTTTTCTATTAGCTTTTGCAGATCGGTCGTTTCCACCTTGCTTTCCTCGTTGTACACCATCGTCGGTACGTACGCTTGTACCGGAGGATCGGCCTCTTTATGCTGGAAAAGGTGTGCGTTTTCCTGCCGTATCCAGTGTGCTGCCTTCCGGCCGGCTTCCTGTGCCAGGGCGTACGTTTTCTTGTTCGAGTTCGAAGTCGGTATTAAGTAAGGATCGTCATGATATTTGTAGTGCGGGGCAGTTGGATCAAATCCTACCGTGGCCGAAAGTGCCATCAGTATATCGGTTGGACCACGCTCGATTCTGGTTGGTATAACTATTTTTTCCATCGGTACAGCGGTTTCTGTCGAGGCGGATGATGCCGGTTGGTGGGCCGTGGTGCTTTGCGATGCGCATAACACTTTGCCGTACGCTAGTGCGTGGTTGCGTGAGTGCACGCGTAACCGGTACATCGATTTCCATAAATTATTCATTTTTTCAGTCACTAAACAATAGATAATTTGAAGAAACTCTTCCACAAAACGTAGCCCGTCTGCTTTGCTTTGCGAAACACCTTTTCGCCACAGAAAACACAACAACATGTGTTATGTCATGGATGAGAACTGTCAACAGGGGTGTTGTTTATGTTCAGGGCGCCATCTATGCGTGAAGAATTGTACTACTGAAAACGAAACGGATTCAGTCACGTGTCCATGAAAGATTTAATTTTCAAAAATTTAAAATTGACGCTAAAGCCACGTGGTGGCCGGTGAACCGGTGCACGTGTGTGTCATTCTTTTAAAATTTTCTAATTTTTTTATAAGTCTTACTAGCTGATATCGGCAAACAAGAGCGGTTGTATGTGTAAAAATAGCCCTAAAAAGGGTGGCAAGCCTTTAATGGATGCAATACAAAGCCGATCCGGAATAAGTTTGTCGATGGGAAATATTTGAACAAAATCAAAATATTTGAACAAACTCACGATTATGATATAAACATTCTAGCATCCAATACGTTCCACACTCGGATACTACAGGCATCCATTAAATACGACAAGCAAACAAGAGGCGTCATAGTGTTCCATTTTCTACTTCACTCTAATCATCGTGTCATATGATGTAGCGGCGCAATCGGTGTGTCCTTCATTAGTAACAGTGTACGTCATATGTTCCAATCACCAGTAGATGACTGTTCCGATTGGTCCAGCCCGCCAATAATATTGATCCTCTTGATCGATTAACAATGCACCCATTCTGTTGTGTTTTGCGATTTGAATCGGTTCAGTCTCCCTACGCCTGAAAGGACGCTACGCGACCGAAATGCTAAAAATATACACTCCCACCTGACATTCACCATTAATGATAGTATATTAGCGGATGGGTGATAATTGTTCGCACAGGTTAGCGACAACTACGGTTGTGGTGGACGTGATAAAGTCTCACGGCGAATCTTGGTGAGTTTAGTTAATATCGAGACTTCTGCACGGCACTGGTCGTGTACGTGTATCGTCCAAAAGTGTTTTGGGAAGCTATAAATCCATCTAAAATCAACGTTCTATACAACAAATATTCTACTGAAGATGTCTGAAACGCAAGTAAGTACCCAGTCTTTTGCCGGACAATCAAATCTTCCCGTTTTCGCCGTGTGTGTTCGAAGTAGCACAAAGATTTTGATCAGTTTTTGGTGTGTTTTTCCGTGTGCTGCAGTTCGTGTGTGATCTGTGCGGTCAGCGGTACTCCACCTTCGAGATCCTGATGACACACAATCGTCTGAAGCACTACCATACGATCAAGTTCGGTTGCGGCTACTGTAACGAGACGTTCCGCCAGGAGGACGATCTGTACTGTCACTTCGTCCTGACGCATCGTGTCGATCCGTACGCCAAGTCACGCTGCAATAGTGCCGGATCGGATGAATCCGAGGTGTACGGAAGCCCGGAGGACACACTTATCCGTCAGGCGGAGGAAACCTGTGGCCAGATGCGACTGATCAGCGAAAGCGACGATGGATCGGAATCGATCGGTAGCAGCACGGGGGAGGACTCCGATGAAGATAGCAGCGATCTGGAGCTAAACTACAACGAGCTGTACATGAGACGGAAACGTAGCGCCATGACGCAGGAAGAGATATCGGAGCTGACGGATGTGTTTAAGAAGTCGGTCCAGTCGACCTACACCACGAAGCTACGATTATAGCAAAGGGGGGACAGCACCGAGAGTTTGGAAATATCTGGCACAATAATTTCTCGGTGAAGGACAGCTGTAGACGTTGAAGTTATCCCTGTGTGAGGGATGATCAGACACGTCATCCATGTCAGTCATGCGATGCAATTAGCTTATCGCTAATGTTCTTCTTTTTTCCTCTATATCAGTGGAAAAAAAACTATCATAATTCGTCGATCGAGGATCGCGAAGATCGCGCTTTCTGGCATCTGGAGAGCGTCGACGATATTATACTTTTAGCACTTTAGGAATGAAGACAAATCACGTCCGCCCGTTTAAAGCAGGCATCCCACCTCTTATTTGTCACAGATGCACTCGAACCGGTTGAGCAAACAGAACAGAGCGTCCACCTTTGCTAATGGTGGTGTGAAATAATTTTTCGCAAATATTATGATTGTCATTTGTGGGTTTTTGATGTTTGCGCCATTTTTTTTTCTCTCTTGCGAGATCCCGATGAAATGGCGCAACCGTCACGAGAAGGCATTGTTAGGTGCAATTTATCGCATTTCCGACGTTGTTACCGTGCGGGAACTTACACCGCGGGAATGTGTTCCGACCCGAAACGGCCCGCCGGAAACTGTATCCACTGTCGGGGAAAAGAAAAACTCAAGTCACGGTTTGAAAAAGGGCGTGCGGTAATTGCAAAGGTGACGAAAAGGAATGCTTGAGAGCTTGTGGAATCGATCAACTGGACAGGGTGGTTGGGAGTGTGTGCGTTGGTTCAGCGTTAATGGTGATGTTTTATTTGGAAGGAAAATATTTGTAAAAAAAAACCTGGCATTAAGTGTAGTGAGATAAGAAATATGAAAACTGGACAAATAAATGAACTTTAAAGTCAACGTGATTGCCCGCAGTTTGGAGCCGTTTTTTTTTTGCTGACACGCACCGACAATGGTTTCATTTTTTTTGTTGAGGTTTTTGCCCGTTTCATCAACAGGAACAGACCCACCCTTCCTTCATTTTCTACTCCCCCAATGGTCATGTATGAACCAGGGGTGTAATTATGGTCCCACTGTTAATGTTAATGATAATGCATCGGAAGAAACCATTGAAATTGAGCTGGAAGAAACGGGACAAAATAAATAAAAAGAAATCACGTCCTCACCGTAGCAAGGCGGTAGGAAGGATTCCTTGCTTCGTGTTGTAACAGTAGAGGTAAGCGTCCTAGCCATTATCAGAACCTTCGACCTGGCCTTCCCGGTGTCTTTTTTCTTTTTAATGGTGCTACATCCAAGTGATTCGGTTTTCAATAAAAATAAGATACGCGAAATGTATAACATAAATGTCCTGGTACTGGTGGGGCTTATGTTTATGATGTACTTCTTGCCCTTCTTTTTTATTTGTCCATCGCTCGGATCCGTCAGACATATTTTTGCCTCATTACATTCGGACTTCATGGACGTGAGTTTTTCACCGGTTTTATTTCCCTCCTCCGACACTGGAGGTCGTTATTAGTCATAAACGTAAACGATGAATACCGGCCTGCTGTGAATGGGTGGCTGGCAGGAACATTGCATCCTGCAGAACGGTGATCATTAGGAAGCGTGTTGCTACGACCTCGTTACAACGGCCGAACTGGTTTAGTAATAAACAAGGGGAATTCATATTTAAAGATGTTTCGCCCGGATACAAACCACACAAACACACAATGCAACCATCTATCAATGAGGCTTTTCTTTTGTGCTTTCGATAGTAAAGTGTCGTCTTGGGTTGTCAGTTCCGTTTTCGCATAAAAGCGTTTTAGCATCAATCACATCATTAAATGATATTTGCTAAAACTAACAACACAATTCACACGAAGTTTATTAAAATTCCCTTAAACGTATCCTTTCTGAGTTCTCCTCTGTTGGGTGCTTTCTCATTAACTTCTCCCCGGACCGGAGAAACACAATATGTGCGAATGGTTAACGCGTGCCAAATGGTCATAAACATTAGCCCAAAAATTACAGTCGTCAGCGGTTTAAATGTCAGCTAGCATCATGGTGGGCAATTTTCTTATTACGCAGGGAGTAAGATTACGCGCGGTTTTTTTTTTTTTTGCTTCAGGTTTGTGGTTTCTCCTGACTGTGACGGGTTATTGTTATGACCACCCGGGGTAGGATGGAGGATTGTGAACAGCATTACCGTGGTATTATTTTATGCTTTACTGTTGATTGTTGATTGTTTGATGTTGATTGACCCGTTTAGTTTTCAAAGGTTCCAGATGGGGTTGTGTAAAGTTATTTTTTCAACAGGATTGTTAATAGACTTGACTCTAGAGATGCTATTTTTTAGGACATTATTAAAAATGCTTAGGATAAAAATTTAGTGTTTTATATAGTTTTATGATCCAAATTATTAGGATTTTTTTTTATTTAAACAATTATTAATGCAATTTGTATTCCAATGATCGAGTGAAGAAAAGCAGCAATTAACAAAGACCATAATATTCATAATTTCTTTATATTTATTAAAATATGGCAACTTTCCGCCATAATATCGTCATCCGGACTATGTTCAGTTTAACCTTTTTATCACCAAATAGACAAACAAAACGTGACTATTTTAAAATTTCATTATTATTTTTTAAATAATCTTTTTTGTGTATAATAATTTGCCATATTGAAGCCGCAAATTGTTGCTTCTACACATTGGTTGAAAGCCTTGACGGTCATCGTGACATCTTGCATTAATTAGCACAGCTTAAAATAGTTTTGTTCTTTCCTTTGTATGCATCACATTACGCTGTGATCTTCTACCATTAATTTTTAGACACAAAAAGTAGTAGTTATACAAGAAACAATACGATTCTGATAGATAAAATTATTGCACTATTAAGGTGAGTAATACATTATTTTATTTAGCTTATATTGTCGGATGAAAATGTGTAAAGAAAGTGAAATTGAAATATTAGATCCCTTACTTTTGAAAAAAATCTTTGTGATGGATGGATCTGTTTGCGTACGCATTTATTCAAAAACATTATTTGTTTTTAAACCATAGAATTTTATTGCTTACCATTTTCAAACGGAAAGTTAAACAACATTAATCATCGATCAACAAAGCTGTGTTCTTTTCATTTACAACGAATCCGGCCCGGGTTTTTTTGGTGAATCGAAGATGGTAAAAACAAAAAAAAAAACAAAACTTTGCCCCTTTTTTGACGGGGTTGCATGCGAGTGTACGCTTTGTACACATGTACGAATAAAAAACCAACCCCGATTATTGATG
The DNA here is from genome assembly GCA_016254315.1 of Anopheles parensis. Classification (NCBI taxonomy): domain Eukaryota; kingdom Metazoa; phylum Arthropoda; class Insecta; order Diptera; family Culicidae; genus Anopheles; species Anopheles parensis. Next base: position 10,954 of record STHC01002035.1, read on the forward strand.
GTGTGTTGAGCTGCATCGCATCGATCAACAGCAGCCAACCTGTGGCCCGCCGGGGGGGCGTAAGGTATCTTGTAATATGCGTCATGCATGGGTGACATTGTAGCAAAACCGAAGCGACTTTTTGTGTGGTTGTGAATTCTCACACCCCCACCCGCTTCCAGTATCCAGTTGTGCCGTAAGCAAACAAATCTCATACTTTTAAAACTCAGCTTCAAAGTTACTCTCCTTTTCCGTTACGGCTCAATCGCGTGTCTGTGTACGCTACCCTTGAAGTGGATTGATCTTCCTTGATCGTTCTTTGTTCCGGTATGTATGTGTGTTTATGTGTGGTTTTTCTCACCGATTCGATATAAATCAATCACCTTCGATGGGAAACCTGCTGTAACGCCAAACCATCCGAATAAAGAAAATTCCGAATAGAGCAAACAAAGAAAAACAAAAATGGTGAAAATTCTTCATGCAAAAATTATTTTATCATGGCACGAGGGTTCGCGGATATGCGCGGATTATATGCGCTAAAGTGACGTATTAGTGAGATGGTTGAAAATATATTTCTTTTAAAAAGCAAAAAAAAAATAATTCAACGTTGAATACCTTCAACCGAAAATATCGATTTTATTACTCCCGTTTTTACCCTTGAAAGTGTGGATGGAAATAATCAACTTCCGCCGCCCAAACAACAAACAGACCATTACGGGTGTAGCAATACAAATCCGGGATCGTTACTCTTTTTGGAAAAAAACCGAGCATCAACAAGCGTATATCACTCGGAATGGTTTATGCAAAGCTGACCTTTTTTGTGCTTAAGCGAAAATGAAGATGTTACCTTTTGCTTTGTTCTGTACGGGTTCTGTGCTTAACTTTAAACAGTCTTACTATCATCAAAGATTCATGTTCTTCTCCCTAGTTGGATGGGGGAACAAACAAAATCAGTGGGAATCGAAACATTTTTACGACAACTTTTCCGATCCGAAGTCCCGTGTATGAGATACATCGAAAACTGTTCGGTTTCGATGTTCGTGCGAAAATCAAATAAACCATTAAAGTTTAATTATCGAGAAATTGTTTACGACCGTACCGTAACCGAATACCGAACAGCTGAAACTTGACGGTAGACTCGTTATCTACGCAACCAGCACAGTGTGCTGAGTGAGCCGTCTTGAAGACACGTGTGCCACGCCAGATGAAGCTACGATTATCACCAACGTGTCCAAGGCGCTTTCTTATAGTCTTTGTTTTCTTTTCTGTGCGTCGCAAAGAATCGCGCGCTTTGTAATAAACTTTAATCGATTACATCGTCACGACCAGTGGCCCGGGTTCGTACTGTGAAGAGAATGACGGACGGACGTGTACAGAAAAAAATACGCGGACATTTGCTCTGTTCGCTTTTGTGTTTGGACGTAATATCGTCCCACAGTCCCCAGTTGACCCGGGGAAGACAGAAAAGGAAATCCTTACGCTCGACCCGGTTCGCTGTCGGTTGCTTTTGTTTTCATCCCCTTTTCTCTCAACGTGTGGCAACGTCTTTTTCCAATTTCGTGAGATTTCTCAATCAGTTGTCGGGTTTTTTTTTGTGTTGGTTCATGCTTTTATGCACGATGGATAAATTTGGAAGTTGTTATGGAAAATAATTACTACTCCTACAGCTACTGCACTGGTAGTTACTGGTTCGCAGTGTTTTTTTCTTTTGTTTGTTTTGTTTCTTTCTTTGGTTGTCCTTTTTTTGGTGTTTGCTGAAACTGTCGGTGGAGGGTGGTTTTTTGTTTTTTTGTTCGTTCCTCCCGAACGAAAAGCTGGAAGCAAGTGGAAGTGCAAAATTAAGTCTTCTGATGATGGATGACTGTCACTAGATGATGATGAAGGTTGTACTACCTTGATGATGGGGTTGAAAGTTCAATGAAATTTGTATGTCCCTTAATTGAGTTTGTTTGAATTTGTTTTCGAGTGATTGATTCGGTTTGATTTTGTTCCAATGCGATGGTTTACTGTTTTCCTCAGAAGTAGCTAAAGAAATAATTAATTATGCTTGGAGAGACAAGTGCATCCATGTAGTTGCATGGCAATAATCAGATAAAACGAAAAACTTTATCAATAACGGTTTGTACCATCTTTCTTCATCTCGCCACTCGAGGTTTGATGTTACGCAGGGATGGTGATCAGTTGCAAGAACGATGCACAACAGCTGACACAAGCTGAGAATGTAAATATTCTACTGTTTGTGTTTTTTATGTAAATTTTTTCCCCTCATCCCAGCATTCCTACCCCAACGTCACTACGATTCTCCGTAACTATCCGAGAATGATTGTTTAATGTGACCCCGTCACTAAACGCTTAGCAATTGTCGCGTTTGCGAACGCGATTTAGATTCTTTTTTGCAAAAATCCATATAAAAAAATTGCGAAAAGTCGCTATTCCAAGCGCGACTTGACGCCATGACAGTTTTCTGTAATGGCGGCCAGGATAGCTCAATTTTGCTGCCAATAACAAAGTAAATCTATAAATTTGAAAATCTTATAAGACTATATCCTTAGCTTTTTCTGAGTAATTTAGCAAAATTTTATAAATTGATGTGTTTGAATGCGAATTTGTTGAAATAAGTTTCTTTTCGCTCAAATAATGCTTTAAATAAAAAAAAGAATAAAAAATTATAAAAAAAACTATTATTTCGCAAACGCGACAATTGCTAAGTATGTAGTGACGAGGTGACGACGAGAACCTTTCCGACAGACGCATGCACTCGACAATGTTTGTGTTTTGTTGGTGAACTGCGAGTGTAGTTATAGTGGGAAAATTCCAAAAACCAAACGTGGAAAACGGGAGTTCATTTTTAAAGTTTGTCTTTTGTTACGCTTTTGCCGGTTCGGTGCGACTGGTTTGGTTGGCTTTTGCTCCAACGTTGTGTGATGCTTTATGATAAACTTTGGAAGAATTATTTTTGTATTCTGGATTGAATATTAGATTGGAGCTGATATTCGCATTCAAACTTTTATTGAATTGTTTAAAATGTTTAAATGTTTAATGTTTTAATGTTTAAAATTTGATTTTATTGTTTTGTTCAGATATTTGATATCAAACAATATTAAATCAATAACATTTATCAATTATTTATTGATAACTTAAATACACTTAGTTAAGGAAACAGGCGTGATTAGATAATAAAAATTCAGGAACATAAATTATCCAAACAGTAGCATTCCCAATACGAAAATGTAATAAAAATATTACAAGAAATAATACGTTTAATATACGCTTTTCTTTCAGTAAGTTTTGTAAGTTCGAACGAACGTATTATAAATACACGTTAGGACAGTATAAGTAATGTATATGGAAGAAAGAGCGCACAAAAGTAATTAAGAAGCTAAAACCAAAGATGGATAAAAAAGCCGAAAGAGATAAAAAAAAACCAAGAGCATAAAAATAAACGAATATAAAAAGAGAGAAAAAAAGAAAAAAAGAAAAGAGCGGAAAGAAAAGATGAAAACGGATAATTCTAGAACCGTTTTACAACCCCATAATATGACAAATGAAGCTTACAAAAACATTGGTAATAGAATTGAAAAAAAAAATGAAATTACTTTAACTAAGTTGTCAAGAATATATAAATCTAAAAAAACTATTCTAATGATGAGTAGAGGATAAAACACAGATAAAAATGGCAAGGAATTTGGCTTGCGGGGAGAAAAGGTTAAACAAAATATTCAAACATTATGGTTGTTCTTACATTAATTCTACATTCACTGTAAAAGCACAACTAATGAAATCCTTTTTAAACATGCGTACTTCATATCGCACTTGACATAAGAGAGACAATCAGGCATAAATTATACCACAATTATGAAGCTAGTAAGACTTCCATTTTGCAGCTCAGTCACCATGTAAAGCTTCGACTAAGCACGTACACCGTGCGTAACTTTCTTGCCTGACAAGTGCGCCACCCGGGGTGGGTAGAATGTTTTAAGCTTATGTTTCGAAAGCGTCCCAGCAAGCGCCACAGGCGCCAGTGACGGTGTTGGATAGTTTCGCTAATTAGCGTTCCACCTGCTCCACCACGAGGGGAACCGTTTGCCGGTTTGTCGTTTTGGGCACACTCCTGGCACGCGCTCGGAACAAATCGTGAAACCGCTCAGTCGATGTGAAATGATGAAGTGATCACGATTTGACAGACCGGCTTTCGAGTGAACGCTTCGCCGAAAATCACTCAAGGATGTCCTAAGACGATGACGGTTGCCGTAAGTTCCGGCAATAGTCTTCAACGGATCAGAAGTTGTGAGGCTGTAAATTACTTCGCAAGCAAACGACACGAAGACATGGACGAAGAAATAAAGTAATTGGAATTATTACTTGCACGACCTTTCACAAACTTTAAATCTTTTTACATTTCTCTAGAGCTTTCGCAAAGTTCGAAGAATGTGAAGTGTGACTTAAAAACGATCGGATTAAAATCGATATTTATTGATCTCTTTTTCTTTTTGTTTCATGTGATTATACGAGTGGTGGACCAATTTTTAAAGCACTTTGGATGTGTCCTTTAAACTAAAGATTAACTGTATCCATAAAACACTGAACAGTGTGCTAAACTGTGTGCCTACTGGTCGGTGCAAGAATTGATGGTCGCCATTTGGGGTTTGATCGGTTAAACCACCATTCCCAAAAGGCAGCCCCATTTCTAACGGACTTGTACTTTATCGCTCGAGCGGTATTCACCAATCGGAACATAAAACGTCAACCGTACCGTGACTGAGTAGTTAGGAAGTTTTTGTCGCGTTTATTATACCTAAGCGAAACAGCTCCCTTCGAGCACGACACGTTTCGATGGAGGCGCACAGTACTTTGAAGCTTTTGTTTGGTTGTTTATTTGTTCGTTGTCAGTTAGTTCCGACTGAAGTGGAACGGTTTTTGAGGTTAGGATATTAACTACGGCAGATACAACAAGATTCGTTTAAATTTGCACCATAATCGAAATGGGAATCAGACCTGAGGGGTGAGAAGAAGAGATAATGCTCTAAGGAGCTTTTATGTTTCGGAAGGCGATTACTTTGGTAAAGCTATATTAGAGCTGCTTAAGCTGATATGTTTCTTAGAACGAAGCAGGAAGCGTGTTTTAAATTGATCTGCAAAGTAGTTCGTAGTATTGGGGAATCCAATAAAAAAATCTTTGCTTCTGGTTTCATTTTATTTAAGACATCTTCTGCTTCCATTTTATTTAAGACATCTTGTGCTTTTATTTTTTAAGTTTTATTCTTTAATGTATACTTATTTAATATTACCTCACATATTTAGTACTTCTTATTTTTAGTTGTTTAATTCATTTACTTGTAAAGCATATTTCATGTTTTTTTTAAATTTTGTATTTTTTTATTTGGAAAATGATATGAAAAAAATCATGGAATTCCAAAACATTCAAAGTCTGTTGAGGTTATTTTATGATCTGAAGAAACTTCCCAATAATCCGAAATTCATTGAGGAACTATGTCAGGGCAAAAGTCAATTGTTCCAGCATGCAACAACTTGGCAATTTCAGGCATAACTCTCTTCACGTTTACTCCTTCAAGAGTAGATGTTTTCCATTGAAATTGTTAGTGTCTTGGCATCTTCCTTACTTCCTTTTGTTAATATATCTACTTTTTTCTGTCTGCTTATCAGGGCAGTGGAGATCTTCCTCCATAAAAAGGAAAATCAGAACCATGGACGAAAGTTTGAGATTCCCGGAATTTCGTCGATGTACTCTTTAAGTGGATGCCCGATGAACTGTTCTCTCTGGCTGCAGACTTTGGCATATTTGGACAATATACTTACTGATATCATCAAGCACAGCTACTCTGGAGTTCTTTGTATCGTAGACATCAAATCTTTAACGAAGCTCAAAGTGTCAAAATGTACGGTGTTAAAAAAATTGAATCCAATTATTAAATTAAATTAATGAGTTAAAGAAGATATTTTAAATAAGGTTTTTCTTCAAATACAAAGTTCTATGTTTGCTTCAAAACCTTAAATTTTAAGCAAACAACAATTGACTTTAGGTTTGAAATTCAAAACCCTTTTCACTAACACACACGTCTGACGGATTCAGACATTACTCTTCGTCAAACTTTCCCAATACCGGTGACGGTGATTACACTCAATTAACCAGTATCGACCGTTAACAAGCGACATCCTAAAAACAGTACAAAACATACAAAAACCGCTTCCTTGGCCATTGCGTTCAAGGTTCTCGGTGTCGTCTTATCGTGGTGCTGCCGGGAAGCCCACAAGGTCCGTTTAACGCTTGCCCCATAGCCGTGGGACACAATCAGACACCCCTCCCTTTCCCAATGTCCTATCTTCTCCCCCGAGGGTCATCTGTTATCCTTCAACCTCGTTTTTTCTTTCGCCCAGCCGAACTTATTTATGTTTACCAACAGGGCATGCAGTAAAAACCCTCGAGGATAGCGACCCACATCGCGTTCTCGCTTAGGGCAGGTTCTTTTTTCGAAAATTAAGAAATAAAACACAACCAAAAAACGCGTTTGCGGTCCCTCACTTTTTTTTGGGCTGACTAGCTATGCTTCTCTTTTATATTGCCACGCTCACTCTCGTTTCCTACCGTTTGGAGCACGGCGTTTTTTTATTTTTCGTTTTTGGGTGGTTTAAAGAGCAACACAATAAATCTTACCCATTTTCATTCCATCCTTTGTGTACGCTTTCCATCCGAACGCACAGTTCAGTAGCTTTTTAGCATATAATTTTAGTTTTTATACCAAAAACAAAACCCTTTGAGATATATCATTTCGTCCCATTGCGCAAAAAAAACCGAGTCTAAAGTTTTGAGCAGTTTTAAAGTTACAAATATTACTCGATCTCACTGCAATACACGTGGTACGTGGTGAGAAAGAAGGAGCGAAAGCAAACGTATCGGCGCCGTTCCAAGTCGACGCCACCATTATCGTAAATAAATTAAAAAACATAAATGAATATTAATCGACGATTATTATTATGTTTCACGACGTGAATTTATCATTCACCGACGGGACCGCAATGGCCGGAGGGGATGTCTTTAAAAGGATCTGAAGTGTCCGGTGTCGGGATCGATTGTTACGGCTATTCGAAGTGTCTTGCAAGTGGCCTATTTGTTACCTGGTTTTACAAACGTGTGAATTTATGCATGTTTCGTGTGTGTGTTTTTTTTGTATGTATGACTTCATACACTGTCACATAAGATATTTGCAGTGGACTGGTGTGTTCCAATTTTTTTTTTTTTTAGTTCCATGTTCCTTTTTGGTAAGCTTCCTCACTCTCTCCGATACGCTGGAACCTTCAGTGCAGCAACGCTGATAATGGAAGATAAATTGACAAAGCGTGCTCGAGAGCCTCCGGCATCGGCTTGGGGTGTGATTTATTTGGCCATTAAGTGGTACCGATCGGTGTATCGGCGATGGGTGACATTCCGCAGGTTGAAACTTGGCTAGTCTAGCTACTGCCTCCACAAGGCATCCCTCAAGGAAAGGATCTCGACGGTTTTCACTTTACCATATAGGGGGAAATAATTACTCCACACGGTATTGTACACGAGCGCCGGAAAAAAAAACCCCTTACCCGACACAAAACCTTTCAACTGAAACCGGATTCAGTTTATCGGACCACAACATATCTGACCCGGGGATCGATTATGCTGGAGATGTCAGTTGCAGCAAACAGCACTTCACGAGCTATTGTTTGCATGTTGCAACATTGGCCCACCCAGTGTTTTGGGGTGCCATTTTATGAGATTTTTTCTCAACTAGCTCGTTAGCGTGTTGGTTCGTGTGGGCAATACAGATGGAACCGGTACCGGTTGGTAGCACGGTACGCTTAGAACGTGTACATAAGTAGCTGATTGAAACGATTGGAGCCGCATGTAAATTGTGTTATCCTTCCGACAAACGAGTTACACTCGTTTCTGCAAAATGGCAAAAGGCCGGACACCATTTAGGAGGGCGCCAATCGTAGATAAACCGAACCGCGCGCTTCGAACGACAACGAAATAAGCAAGGATGGTTGCAATGGGGCTCGTTAGGCTGCCGTGTCCGTCCCCGTGACTGCAGCCGCATATGATTGTTTTCAAATCGGAATCATCCAGTCACGTTTGCCGTGTGTAATTATCAACCGGTACGATCGAAGGTAGAAAGATTTATGCTACTGCCTTTGCTTCGTGCGAAGAGAAACATGGAGAGAGTGTGAAAGAGAGAGAGAGAGTCTTTATGCTGTGCAGGACCGGAACCGGCTGGGAACGATCGTTAATCAGAGCTATTGGCTCTTCCCTTCCCTAAAGCGAACGGTTGCAAATTGTCGTCCATTTGGACAGGTTGAAACGTGTGGTCATTAGGTAAGGCCTGTGTTGATTGCCGGTGTGGCATAATGATGGTTGGATGCTGCGTACCGATGGCATACGCATAATTAATTAGCGACGGAAATTATGCTCTTTTGGCAAAATAATATGACAGCACTGTACACATATGCAGCATTTAATTTTTATGATTATGAAATCAAACTACAATTCCATATATCTACCACCCGGGTAAGTTGCTTGCAGCAATGATTCAGCGCGTTATTGCTTTCCTCGTGACACATTTTCATCACCTTTGTGCCGGATGCGATGACCTTGAGGTCTGAAATATCGCTATGTTTCGTCACCCTACCTACGGTCGCTACAATAAACAATCAGATCATTAGCGATATTCCCACCTAAGGGAATGCAAAACAAAAGCAAGTCTATCACGGTCAGTGTCGCCAATTCGCCAGGAATATGCTCTCCTTACCCTCTTTTTTGTCTCACAAGAAAACACATTTTAGGTCTTTGTGGTTTTATTTGGAGGACAGGTCACATTTTGTTTTATCTTCGACAAGTCTGGTTGATGGTAGATTTAATTAACAACACCATCAACGGATGCAGATCGGTCTTATCGGTGAAGATGTGAAAGATCTAGTGATTTCTTCTCCCCCTCCGAGGGGAGAAGCATTTTTCCGCCTTCTGATAACAGCATGAAGCAACGTTTCGCGGCATGCGTGCGAACGTGTCGCGCTACGCAAGTCACGATGCCGCGTCACATCGAGAGTGTGCAAAGGTATTGAATGTCCAAAATTTCGGAAAATTTCGGAAAAATGGAAAATTTTGAAGAATTTTGAGCTTGTAGTAGTGAATTTAAAAGAACTGCTTTTAGTCGTGATGATTGCAGAGAGTTACCCAAAACAATATAAACAAGAAAGAGGGAGTAAGCATTTTATCGAAAACATCAAAACATGAACCGAACAAATGATCCATATGTGAGCCAGCACTTTTTCCATTCACATGAACGGCAAAGTGTTTCGTAGTTCTGAAATTGAAAAAATGAGCTAATACCATCCAATTCCAAGCACCTACAAAGAACTTGATTGACTCTCTTATATGGTTAGCTACTGACCGCGCGCATATCACATTACTTCATAGATATAATTCGATCCACTCGTGTCCACGTGTCCGAGTGTTAAATGTTTAGCACTTGAGTTGCATATTGATGCGGTAACGAGCAGCTGATAATGAATTGTTCCACTGGCATACGCGTGGTCACGGGGAAGGTGTCGATTTACACTAACAGCATCACTTTATGCCAATACTAGTCTTGGTCGAACATTAGGCAAGGCAATGAAATTATTTTAAAATTTGTAAAAAATGTCTTGTAGCATAAAGACAATATAGTAACTAATGTATTTTATGGTCATTTTATGGTCCATAGTTCCAACATATTTTTTTATAAATAAAGCAAAAAAGTTTTGTAAAATTTTTTTTTGTATAATATATATTTTCAAGGCTCATTGCTTTATTTATTTTTTGATTAAAAACTATATGTCCTCACCGTATTTCACCGTGCGCGAATGTTGCGTTGCGTGCAACATGTGGTGCGACAGACGCTTGCGCGTTTCCCTGCAACAACTCCTCGCCCGCGCACACTGTTCGCTTGCCAGCGAAGTGCGGTTGTTAGTGCGCGCTACAAACCGAGCCCCAACCGGGGCCGACCGTAACCAAAAACCCTGCCGACGCTGGAAAAGCATCAACCGTTGAGCTCGCGCTCAGTTTTCCCCCGTCATCTGGTGCGTACGCACATTGCACCGGACGACTACTCAGTGGTGCCGCGCTCGTTTGTGTTAACACGGTTATCGTAAAACGGCGCGTGTTTTTTTGGGTGAATATTTCGAAACCAGCACGGATAGTGGTGAGATTTAAATTAGAAGAAATTGTTTATACAACCATGTGGCCGAGTTAGTGAATGGGTGCATGTTTTTTGAAAAATGGGGAGTTTATTTTTTCTCTGTCGTGCGTATGATTATGTCTATTCTGGAGAGTCAGAAGAAAGTTTCCGTTTTCGTGTCTTTTACGTGATATCGTGGACAGCTGTACACGCAAGACGATGGTCTGTTTTAAATTGAATTAACACCCAACCCTTCTTGGGTGGTTGCCGTGTCCGACTAGGCCCGCTCCGTAGGGATTCAGTGCTTCATAATTCGGGCCCTCCTATTCCGTTGTGTCACAAAAACTCGCATCAGTGAAGTGTTAATTTTGAATGCGTCCCTTGCGAGGTGTATAAATTTTTTTAACGTGTTTTCACAAAAAATCATTCTTTTATTTGCTTAAAATCTTCTAAAACTTTTTTTTAAATGAAATTTTGCACCAAAGGAGTTAAAAAAAAGACCCACACCATGAAGACTTAGGGGTGTGCAATGGCCAACTGCATTCGTTGCATGCATTGTGCGCTTTGTGACGTGATAATGTAGTGCGTTTGAATGCAAATTGATCGAAAGTGTAATTGTCACCCAGATTCCAAACCGTGGCAGGGATGGGAACCGTCCCCGTAAGGGGGGTAAAAGTGAGCAGAATACTTAAGCGGTGTGTCTGGTAGTGGGGTGTTTTGTGTGGCTGTGTATGTGCGTCTGTGTATTTTATAATAATGTAAGAGTGAGGTTTAATGAAGCAAGGGGTGTGTTTTCGCTAAAGTGCATCATCGATCGGCTGCAAGATGCTGTAAGACGTCAAACACTGATCATCAAACCCCGAGTGTGCATTTTTATGAGAGATGAAATTTATGCATCACTCGTTTGCTATGTTAATGTAAAAGTCATCTCACAGAAGATCACCCATATCGCTGATCGTACCGTGATTCAATAAAAAGCTCTTAAAGCTGTCTCGCTCTCCCTTTATTTTTCGTTTTCTATTTGGTGTATTAAAGAAGATATAAGATTAAAGAGTTATTCAGAAGAAATGAAAATAAATGAAAGAGAAATTCCACGGTTCCAGGTAGTGTGCGCTTGCTATAAAATTAATTCTATCCCTTCCGTGTCCTCCGATATCGAACGAGCGCCACATCATTAGGCATGCAGATTTGATGCACGCTGACAGGGATAATTCCCCGACTTCCCTGTCCCATAGCGAGGGTATGTTTCGTACGACCGGAAAGTGTTCGTCACCTGTATTTCTTCACATTGACGAAGCGCGTCATCACGCGGCTTCGGGTGCGTGTGTGTGGTGTAATATTTGCGTTCACAATTTGCCGACCGTGCGACGTGCTGCAACGGGCTTGATGTATGTTGCTTAGCATCATTTTGCTTTACCGTACCATCCGCTTTACGGGCAAGGTGCATTAAAAGCTGGGTGGGTGAACATGCGTAAGCATTTGGCCCACAGGCACCTTTGGACCTCGAATGTCGCCCCCGGGGGCCGGGACGGAAGTATCCGTCTCTCCGTACAATGCTCGATCGGTAGGGTTATGCAGCAGCCGTGATCTTGTTGTGGCGCATGCCGATGTAATTAATTGGCACCGCAAGTACCGGACAGGAGTGATCCACTTGCAGCTCGCCTGCAGCAACAGTTCCGAGCGGGGTTTTATACATCTCTCTCTTAAGTTGGCTCGAATTAAAATAGAAGCTTAAAGGTGGGAAATTAAATAGCAAAAAAAAATGGAGCACGGCGCACAACATCTGAAGCAACCCTTGTTTTTATTTCTCTCCCTAATGCGTGAATCGTGGGGTGTGGATTTTACTTTTATTTGAAAGTGCACAAATTACCGTAACCGTAAATCGTTGTCTTTCTTTTTTGTTGTTGTTACTGATTACTGCTCTCTTCCTTATTCTGTGCTTGGCGCAAGGTGTAAGATGAATGCAATTGAAGTGCCAAGTGATCGTGTGTTTGCGGGTGCAATTGAAACCAAAAACCAACAGCAACAACAACAACAAAAAAGGGTGAAGTGAAATAAAGCAATTTATCGTGCGCACAAGCACCAAGTCTGTGAATGTGAATTAAAGTGAGCGGCATAATCGGGGGCACTTTGCTTACTGGGAAAATTGTGCCCTTCGGCTAGTGCAGCGACAAGTGCATTCAGTGGAAACCAAAAAAAAAATACGCCCAACCCTTACCTTCCCATTTTAATAAGGGGTGGTTTTGTGGAAGAAAACAAAAAAAAAACAAGATTCAATTTCAAACAACAGAAGCTCCATACAGCATCCAATCATCAAAAAGGCGGTTGTTGGTGTGAAAAGTGGAGAAACAAAAAAAAAGTGTGAAGCAGGAAAAACCGAGGAAAA